>WMKJ01000007.1:0-205690 GCA_009733715.1 Herpomyces periplanetae | reverse complement strand
TTATGGACATTCATGTTTACGGTCAAAATCACAAGGTCGAGAATATCGTTCCATACCTCAACCATCTTCGTAGTTTGCCGCCATCTTTAACTACCATCTAATCATCCTTCATCATGTTTGATCGTGTCCTCGGCGATGATCAACTCTTTATCGGTGGGTAAGTTCACCTTCTCTCTCTCTCTATCTTCTTAAAACCCATTCGCCCCTTCTTCCCCCATAAACCTTGAATTTCCATCACTTTTCCCTTTCATCTTAGCATTACTCTTGCATACTCATCTAATGTTCCCTTTACCTTTTCGCCAAACATCCCCTCCTTGCAACCTTTCTATTTCCTTATCCCACCACACCCCTTCTTATTCATAGCTTACCGAAACAGCTACTACTTCCGCCAGTCAACCCACACACACAGTAACCTCCATTATCCACTCTCTCCAGTTTTTTGGTTTCTTATCACTCACTATCCCAATATCCTCAGATGTCCACCCATACACCTAATATCTTACTCTATTCTTCCCTTGCCTTCCCCCTCCCAATTTATCATCACTCTTATCCTTCCCTATACACATCTATCAACTGTTCCCTCCCTCTCCTTCCCCCATCTCCATCTCTTCATTTTAATTTTACCCTTTCATAATCTAATCCTATACCATACCTTACTAGGATTTACAACCTGTACAATAAAAAGGCTCTCAACACTGCCAATATTACTCACATTGTCTCCGTTTTACGCCTTAATCGTGACTTTGGCCATGATCATCAGAGTAATACTACCGATGATAATCATGTTCATACAGCTTCCCCATCAATCCCTTCCTCCACTCTTCCTCCTCAATCATCCCACTTGAACACTCCCGCCTTAATTTACCCTCCTCGATCTTTTAATCCCTCACCAGCTAATTCCTCATGTGCATCCACGAATATCTCCCGTATCCTATCGTCAGATGAAGCAACCCTTGCTCCATCATCTTCTGTCTACTCTAATTCTTCGCTCCCTCAAAATATACCATCCTCGGAATCCCAATTGTTCGAGCCTTATCACCACCTTATCATACCTGTTGACGATAATGAAAATGAGAATATCCTACAATACTTTCCCACCTTTATTCATTTCACTCAAAATGCTCTAGATACCGGTGGTGCCGTCTTTGTTCATTGGTAAGTTTACACCCGCTTTAATGATACATTATTCGTCACGAATGTATCCATCCGTCTCCCCATTTTGTATACAGCCTAACTTTATCCTTTACCATCCATAATCAATACATCCCTTCATCTATCCCTCTTTCTTACCTTTCTCTCTCAAATCTTTACCTAACAAATCAAGCTTAAAATGTATTCTAAACTTTTCTTGATTCGTCATGACTTCCCGTAACTAATGTCTTGAATGACCCATCGTCACTACCACTACCACTACCACCACCACCACTAATTACTTCCTTTATACCCTACAGTGTTATCGGCAAATCACGCTCCTCAACCTGCATAATCGCTTTTCTTATCCACAAGTACGGTATGACGCCTGCAGCTGCGTTAGCTCACTTACGTAAATCTCGGCCCATGTGCACTCCGAATCGTGAATTTTTTCGGCAACTCGAATTATACTATGCTATGGGAGCTCCCTCCAATGTCATCCAAGCTCCGCCCTATCAACGTTGGCTCTTTCAAAGACATGTTGTCCATCAAGCTCGTCGTAAATTACCTCCTACCATGCAATTTATTCGCTTCGAAGACGTTATCACACCTCCATCAACCGATCCAGTCAGTATACGTATCTTTTGTCGAACGTGTCGGTAAGTCACATTTTTTTTTTGGAGAAAGGGAGGGGGAGGGCGCCTTTGCCCGTGTTTAATCTGTCAGTTCCTTGGAATCGTAATTTCTTCTTTTTTATTCTCCTCTTGCCATATATCACATCAAACTTATAGCCTGCGCTATTCCTCCGTAAGAGTATGAACTAGCGACCGAGCGGATGAGTGAAACCCTTCTTCAATCTAAATCTTTTACCTAGTCCATTAGGATCTTGATAACATTTAATGTTTCGATTTTTCACCTACAAGCCATATTAAATGCCATCATCGTCATCATCACCTCCAACTTCAAATTGTCAGGGGATAACAGGGGTATCAGGCCGTTTCATCCATTTTCATTTTTTTAATTTCATGCCTCTCGATAGTGTGGTTTGGATTTACTATCGTCATACGTGCGTCTGCGTCCTTGGATCGTCAGCAGGGGCCAACCGAACATATTTACCATTACTCGCGTATCATGAGTACATCCAAATTCATACATGATGCACTACCGTGCTGCCTCTTTTGCTCTCGTGCGCATTGCACCACCGAATCCTCGTTTATCAGGCTTCGTATTCCTTACTTGCATATCACCGTATATGGGTATCCACTAATTCCCACAAATTGTGGCGATCACGATACATTCTCTGTCTCCAATTTCTCAGTTTCACTCTACTCAACTTGACTCGCCATTAGACTGCCACATGTTCCCTTTCCATTCCTTTTCATTGCGTTGCGTATACCGATCTTGCATCACATGCTCTCTCCATCAACCCAATCCTCGGCCTCTCCTTCATAATGATATCACGATACATTTGTCGTCAATTTCATTTCCTCCAACCTGATTATTCTTCTCCCCCTCACATAACCCTTCCTACATGAACTACTTCATAATACTACATTCTACACATCTTCCTTCTTCAATCCTCGCTTCCCCTCTCCTAACCAATCTTTACCCCGGTCTACTGGGTGTATAGCGTGTTTTATACATTACTTAGAGACACGCCTATCTTTCAACATCTTACCCATACCACCTACTTAACTTATTTCCTCCATGAAATATTATCATTTACCCATACAAATGCTCATATTTCATCCCAATTATACTTGAAATCGACAAGCTCTCCCTCTTCTATTCTTTCCCATTAACCCAACCTATCTCTACTCCTGAACGAACCCTAAAATTCAGTTCCCAGTTACCGTTGTCATGGTCGTCGTTACATGGCTTGAACTTCCTTGGGGTCGTTAACTCTTCGTTAGACTTGCCTTAATCTGCCCTGGTATTTTTGACACTTCAGGTATCCGCACTTATTTATTTCACTCCTTAACCTGTGCCGAAAATTCTCTTACCACTTTAACAATCTCCACCACTCAACTCCATTGAAATATATACTTTGATATACCCTTGCCATGATTCTTCATACTCCCGGACGAATATTATGTTACATCACCTATATTCACTGATTCAAATCGAATCATCAACTTCCTTCCTTCTTACTTTTACTTTTTTAAATTTTTGAATCAAACACTCAGTACTCTGGTTATCCAGATGTATCATTCCGGCCAAACCCGTTAAACACACATTTCCATATCAATTTTCCCCCCTTTGCATCATGCTCGTATTTATGAGTATTACCCTTACATTATTCTATCTTTTTCCCTCGGTCGCTTTTCATACTCTTACCAAGTTTATCCGGATAAAATATGGTTAAGAATATCGGGTAAAATTGAATGCCCATATCCATTAATCAAGTTACAAGGTAATTGCTTTAATGGCATGGGTATTAATATTCGACAATCCGATTTGATCGATTAATGGATATTTCACCCTTCTATACATTAACATAATCGGTTCTCTTGAACCATCTGTTCAACGTATAAAATATTTGAGTATAGCAGCTTTTGATTTCCCTTTAACAAGAGAAATTACTTTTTTTCATGTTGATTATAATAGTTTTGCAATAAAGAAAATTGGAGCTAAACGGCAGATTCCGTTGGACAGGTTGGCATTGGTGGAAACCAAATTTATTCAGCCTCATTCGCTTAATGAGATATTAAAATTACGTTTGGAAAATGCAAAAGAAGACCAGCTACGTATGGGTGTGCACAATCTTTCCATGTCTCAGTCAATGAATATTCGGCGGGTATGTGATAATTTAGTGTCTGCAGAGAAGAGTAGTGCCAGTCTTGCACCTACTTTTTCTCGTAATAATACATCGACAAGTGCCCGAATCGACAAATTAATAAGAGTGAACACAAAACAGAAAGTAGTTGGTGATCCACCCAACGCAGATCTAGTCGAGGATACAGCCCGGGAATCCTCAACGAACCGTGTTATACAAAACGATGTAAGTTCAGTTTGTCCGAATCAAAAGGTTAATTTCTGTTAATGTGAGGCATGCCTCTGACAAGGTGAAAATTGTATTGGATTAACACTTTTGTTCAGTCTCCTCATGAAATCCACCATGACCAACTAATTATCTCCCCCACTTACCAAACGCGTTTACCCTATGCACATATATTCGTGGAACCTTTATCATGGATGCGTAAAAGTTTCGAAGCAGAGAATAACGCAGTAAGCGGTCGATTAACGTGCCCAAAATGTTTGGCAAAATTAGGTAGATTTTCATGGCTTGGTTTACGATGTGCTTGTGATTATTGTCGAATGGTGCATGATAATAATCATGGTAGTATACAAAGCGAACAAGATCATGGCCATGATCCTTCTAGTACCCTTGATATATCCGTTTTAAAAACTAGTTCCCGTTCTTATGTACAAGCACCAGCTAGTTTTGGCTACGACAATACCGTATGGAAAGCTTCTCAACGTAGTAAACGTATCCGAAGCAATAATCAAGATGATGGATCATGGGATTGTAGTGAAACAAGTGGTCGATGGATTGTACCAGCTTTTTGTATATCACAAGATCGAATTGACGTGATCTTTTCGAGTACCCACTGATGTTTGATTTATCGTGACGTATATAAAATGCTCAGTTAACCGTTGGGTTTTTCTTATTAACCTAGTCATTTAAATGTAAGTTTTACTTAACACTTGCCTCTAGTTTACCCGTGAAGTAGGCAATTTGCAGTATTTGCCAAAGTTTTAATGTTTCATAAACGACAAAATCTTTATGTTTCAATTGGTATACCCGTATAAAATCATGCACCAACGAACCATGTGTGAAATGCTTGGTGGAGGGGGGGGGATATTCTTTTTGGCGCAATAAAATATTAATATAAGCCTGTCGTAATTCATTCATTTAGATAGTTCAGTACATTTGACAATAATTTTATCCGTTTAACGTGAGATTGACATGTTAACCCAACGAAGATTGCGGTAATAAGTATTTCTCAGGCACAAGCTTAACACATAAGTGTAGTGTAGTGCAGTTCAGTACAATGTTAAATAAATCCTTGGACCGCCTGTCGCGTGGAAAAGCACAACATGATCTTGTACGTAGATAGTAGTATGCTCAAACGTAATAGTTTGTACATCCTTACATGGCCAAAGGTTCAGGTAAGTTGTATGTAGGAATGTGTATTTGATTTATACTTTACTTCATCACAATTTACTACAAGTTTACGCATGAAACGGCAGAGGAAGGTTTGACTTTTCGGGTGAAAAGGATGACGAACCTCGATAATATCGAACAGTTATACTCAATGTTAAGAATGGATGAGTGGACGGAAGGATAAACCCGAGTATGTCAAGATTAACAAACGGGAAGTGTAAGTATAGATATGGATATGGACATGAATATAGGTAAAATTTTCGGTATCAGGTAACATGACAATTCAAATCAAGCTACGGTGTAAGATATCATTATGACGCACATGAAGCTAAATTAACTTGATGCTTTCACCGTTACGATTAACACGTATATACAACGTTACCGTATACGGTGAACCGAACCGACTCTTCCCGCACGGTAGATGAGTGGACAGGTGGATGTATAACTACGTCAAACGTCGGATGGTAACGCCGTCACGATCCATCGTCAAACTTCGTCTGTATTACTTAATCCGGTAATTTTTTCGGATGTATTGTGCACATCTTTTAACGGAGCCGGCAAGTATGAACGATGATTTGATCGTCTTGAGGGTTTGTGATTCGGGACGAAGGGATGGGGGAAATTGTCGTAGCGTGTTTGAAACCAAGGCATACTTGCAACACTCTTTAACTTGCAGTTCACTCGGTGAAACTTGAATTCGCCGCTTAGTTTAGAATCTTTCATAGAGTTATACTGTTACCTTTTCTGAAATATGATACGTGCGTTTAATTCACCCCAAGGCAGTGTTGTTTTAACCCTTCTTACCGTACTCCTCTTTCGTACCCTACCATAAACTCTTATTTTACTGCATCGTGAAAAATTCCCTATTTATATCATAACTTGTTCAAAGTATTATTAACATGTTTGTGTGGCCAACCTAAATTATCTACTACCCAATAATTTAAAAAAAACTTTAATTCAACCGTTTCTCTTTTTCCTTAGATCTATTCGTCATACCGGCAAACATTTCCATCCAATTTGAAAATTTGTATAAACCTAAATAAATATATCACTCCAAAAAAATCTCATTATCATAAAGTATACTTAACACTATTTTAACCACCCATGAAGCCTTCCCCTCCCTCATCCTAGCCTACATCATTCTGTTCTACACTTCCTGTTTACTCACCTACTTCTACCACCTCCATGCGTCCTTGTTCCCTTTCGTAACCTCAATTTCCACTTACCCGATCGGGAAATATTCCGTCACGTCCGTCTCCCCATTGGCAATCCATTACATAACAGCATTTGATTATGTAACACCACGATGGATTTTTTGGCTTCAGGGACGCGAGAGGGGAAAGAATTTCTTTGTTTTAGCCTGTTAAGTGTGTGCATAAGTCTAACCGGTGAAATGGGCTTCCGCGTAAAGGTACGCAAAAATTTTATCAAACGTATCATGTCTATTCAATTAAGATTCTTTTCAGACTCTGAATCGTGAAATGAGCTTGTTTGCTACTTTTATCTTACCCTCCAAATGCACTGTTTCTCCTTATTCTCCCTTTTTCCCCCCTCCTTCGCTTCCCCATACCCACGCTTATCGTTTTCTTTGCCTATCATCGAATAAAACTGCACCCAATGAAATGGTGTACTGCATAATTCTCTCGTTCGTGCGTCAACTAACATTCTCTTGAATATCAGCAAACTTGTCACTTTCGTTATCCTACTACTCCCCACTTCACCTCGCTAACCACTTCCCCCTCCCTTTTCTTCAGCCTTTCTTCCCCGCGCCCTCCTCCCCCTGACTAAACATCCATTAGTCATTGTTGCTCACGTCAGCATTCTTTTAGTTGTCGAAATTCGTACTTTTGTCCACCAACTTCTCGCTTCTTTTTGACTTTTTTCCTTTCTCCAAAATTTTCCTCCAAAATTCTACTTTTTTCCCCTTCTTCCTCGATAATTATTTCCATTTCTTTTAGCCGATCATTCCATGATTGCATGCATGTATGCATTTTATGCTAATCTGTGTGTCCTCCCCCTCCCGCGCGTACGGTTTTCTCTACTTAGTTCTTGTGTCCTTGTAACGAAACTTCACCTAACTTTACCTACCTTGGACTGTTTCTTTTCTCATTCGTTTACTCAATTGTGTAATTGTCACCTCTATCCATCTAATCAGCTTATCATCTATTGATCACAGGCTACCTCTCACTTTAATTGATCATGCATGTTACATGTCACCATTTATTGAGTGACAAACTTTTAACCCTACTATTTTCCGTTCCATTTTACACATAAACGTCGTGTAATGTTTATCTGTATTATCGGAACTTCTTGCTTCGCAAGTATATAAGTATTCACGTATGTACTAAATTCTTCAATTTCCTTATCTTTTCCATTCTTCTAAATTTCGCCTCATTGCCAGATTTTATCCACTTTTTCCCTTCTTTTCTCCATTTCCTCTCCAACTATATATCACCTTTCATAATTCCCTCTTCTCCCTTCCCCCGTTCTTACTTGCCTCTCTTCTCTATGTCATGTACCCTACCGTTTTTTTCCCTTCATCCTCATCCCTTCGATTTCTTCCTTTCTCCGTCCACCTTAATTTCCCCTACTAACTTCCTTCCCTCCCCTTCCTCCATCTTAGTGTATCTTCATCTTTCTACTTTACGAAATTAGGTCTCGGGGTGAACAACTTCCCCTCCTTTTTCCTCAAATTAATTAATCTCTTTTGTTCAAACTTCTCGTTCCGAAATAGTCAAATCAACCCTCTTAATCTTACTTACCCTTCATTTATTCTTTCTACTTTAACTTAAATAATTGTCTACACATTCGTATCAGATCATGTGCACATAAAAACTCCCTGCATCCCATTTACCGTACCCAACCGCTTACCAAGTTAATTTCAATACTTCAACAACATTTTCGTTCATCTGAAAACCATCTGTTATATCCTATCTGCTCATCTGTCCTTATCACTCAGGATCCCTAATAAACAAGTATATCAATCCTTCTTACATACGTACATACTTGCTCTTTTACAGGCACTTTTAACATTCTTAAACCTTGCATTCGCCTAACTTGACAATACATACCAATGTACACATATTTCTTTTCCATCGTTAAATTGCCTTGTGTTGGCTATACTCATGAATAACTTTTTTCAATTCCCCTAACCTATACTTTCACCTATACTAACCGAATATTTACCCATCTATTCCTTCGCTGATGGCGAAAAAGTCATTTCCCCCCAATACCACAATCTTCAAGGACGAATTGTCACTTGCATGTGACGCTTCATCATCTAACAACTCTTATTTGGAAAACTCACCGTCTCTTTCGTCAAATGGATCGTCAAGTCCGACTTATAAACCTATTGTTGACGATTCATCGGATTCTTTTCGACATTGCAATGAACCCGATTTCAACACAACATACAAATCGCGTCCACCTGACTTCACCCATGACAAATCTGTATCGCCTTTTCCAGTTTATAAGCAAACCTTCACAAATTCTGATAACCATCATTGCTCAGTTGGAAATTCCACTTGCAAACCTGGTTTAGCACCTTCTTCACAAACAGCTACCATACCTCCAACTTCTTCAGGCTCCGTGGCACGGCACTTACAACCATTGCAGCAGCTACCCACCCATCTTTCTTCTCAATCACATTCAACTCACTCTCATCCTGCTAATCAACATTATCGACACCATCATCATCATTCCCGTGCTCATCTTGACATAACACCACGTTTATCTAGTTCTATTATGCCTTCCCATGCCGTTCCGCGTCCTTTATCAATGCCTACTCATTTACAACGTTACCCTCACCCTTTACCTTTACATCCATCT
Organism: Herpomyces periplanetae; assembly: GCA_009733715.1. Taxonomy (NCBI): domain Eukaryota; kingdom Fungi; phylum Ascomycota; class Laboulbeniomycetes; order Herpomycetales; family Herpomycetaceae; genus Herpomyces; species Herpomyces periplanetae. The sequence goes on along the minus strand of WMKJ01000007.1, from coordinate 196,563 downwards.
CATTATTCACTCATGATTTCAAACCTTGCTTATTATCCAACTGTTCATCGTCAGCAATGTTCAAGTTCATCTCTTCCTGGTGAGCTGACATCTTATCAAGCATACATGTTAGATGATTGTGCCGATAATCCTTATTTACATCCGTCATACTCTCGGCATATTTTGCATTCAATGGGAAATCGGTCTCCCCTTCACGAACGAACTACTTCAACCACTTTGGCAGGTTCTGTACCGCGAGTATGTTCACATGGTCATAGTTTCTCCCGTGCTACGCCTCATTCATCTTCGGGTCCTCATTCTCGTTGTTGTTCCGGATCTCACCCTTTTCATTTAAAGGCAGATCCTTCTCTAGATTCTGAGCCATCATTATCGTATGCCTCAACGCGCTCGTCTAGCGCCCCAACTTCACCTCCCATTATTAATGGGCCAAGACGCACCGGTCAAACGACTGGAGATACGTCAATTGATCATCGACATCATAATGTGTGCAAGCAGTCATTAACTTCGTATCGATCACCGGCGAATTGTCCGGGTTGTTCAAATTGTGCCTTGAATGAAGTTTCCAAGGCGCTGTCAGAGCACACTAACCGACCATCCTCCTCATCAAGTTATAGTGCAGGTTCGCGTAGTCAATCTTTAAATGATCCAACAGAGGGTCTGTTTGGCCAACATTCTTCTTCGCGTGATCATTATGGACATTCATGTTTACGGTCAAAATCACAAGGTCGAGAATATCATTCCCATCCTGCTGATAGTGATAATTTTACAGGCCGACCTCCCCCCTCTTGCTCTAAGCGTGAGTTGGTAAAGGGTACGGCAAAAAATTGTAAATCGGATGTTAACAGTAGTTGGAACACCTATCTTAAGGGATTGTGCAGTCGTCGACTTTCATCAACAACTCCGGTACTAATGGAAACGAGTAAGGAGGAAATTGACTTGTCGAGCGGTGTGAGGCTGGGTCCAGTATGTGACAAACGAAGATCTACAGGGTCAATATCGATGAAAGAACCCCGTGATAGTGTACCCGGTAATGAAGGATCAGTTAAGAAGCGGCATGGAAGGCATAATAGAGAACATAGTCATAACAAGGGTGGAATTTCCGACGCTTCAAGGGAACCGATACCAAAGATTACCTCTAAGCATGGAAATAAGTATGAAGGAACTGGGGGTAGTGTAAGTCGGGAAGTACGACGAAGTAGTAAATCACGTTGTTCGGCATGTTGCGGAAAATGTTATGAAGAATGTGTGGATGATATGAATGGTTCATTGATGAGTTCAAGCAGCGTCAGCAGAAGTATAAGGTGTGAAGGAGGAGAAGGGGTAGGAAAAATTTTGAAACAAGGAAGTGGTGTTAATAGTGAAGATGAAGGAGGTTTAATTGGTGAAAAGGTAAAGATAGCAAATGGAAGAGCATCAGATGAGAGAAGTTTATCGAGAAAATCATCTATAAGTGAGAGCAGAAAATCATCGAATCATGAATTAAGAGCAGGTAACAGCAATGATTGGAAGAAAAAAACATATCGTGAACCTTTGCCTTTCCCTAGAGAGGACATTGGTTATGAATATCGAGAAGGAAAGGCGAATTCTAGGAGTAGATCAGGTGGGAGGAGTAGTGGGGAATGGAAAACAACTAAAGGAGAGGGCGATAGTGAACGTTTATACGAGAGAGATACAGAATCCAGCAAATGGAAGAAGAGGAATAAGCAGTTATGGGAAAGTTCATCGTTGAATGGAGGAGATGCAAATTCAAGTCGGCAATGTACAACGGGGAGCAATGGGAGAGGATGTAGGCGTAAGGAACGGGGAAGTAAAGAAATGTTATTGCTAAAGGGGCTTCGAACGCCGAGTGGAGATCTTGAACAAAGTCGACCAAAATCGATTCTTAAACCACCGACAGCCAAATTTCCCGAATATCCAGCGACAGTACGTGAGGGTGTTGCATTACCAAAGGATTCAACGATTGTTGCAGCAGCGCGGGAAGCAGGAATTCCAGAAGGAGCAAGGTGGACAAAGATTGACCGTAGACTAGTTAACCCGGAGGCGTTAATTGAAGCACACGAACGATTTGAACTAAGGACAGACTGTGTGATTGTATTAAGAGTGTTGGGGCATCAACAAATACAGCAATACGCAGATCGAACACGAAAGATTCGCGAAGCAAGAAAACGAGCAGAAGAGCAAGCGGCAGAGGTGGAGAGAAATGTGGAAAATGGAGGGTTGGAGGGTGATATGGGTAAAGAAGGGAATGGAAAAGAGAAGTCGGGAAAGTCGAGTAAATCGTCAACAGGAAGAGTGAAGAAGACTTCAGAGGCGGTGAAGGGAAAAGGTAGTGGCGGCATAGGAAGTAAAGTCAGGGCTCAAAATAATAGGAATGGACTTGGAGATGTGGTGCGGAGAACACCAGCAGGGGTGGAAGTTAGTTGAAGAGAAGAGGATTGGATGGGTGTAGAAGGGTGAATCGATTGTATAAATGAAATGAATTAGTTTACAGGGACAAATAGTCATTGAAAATACAGATCATTCCACAAGTGTACAGCCCGCGAGTATAGGCAACCCTTCCGCAGGAAGGGCTCACGATCGACCCAGATTAGATCAGTAACCTGGAGGATTGATTCGCTGAGACACGCGAGTCCATTTGGGGATTTCTAGAGAAAGGTATAGTTAGAAACAAGAATATATTGCCAGTTCAAGAACAAGGTAGCAGTGTATCGATGTGAACATACTGTGAACACCTTTACGGAATCCACGAACTTTTCGATCAAAGACCCAGTACTTATCGCGAGCCGGCATTTCCCTTTCACGCGGCATAGTAGCTAACCAGCGATCCAGAGCTAGAAGTCCAGTGGACGAAGATTTAGGAAGCCCACAAGACGATGTAGCCGTAGAATTTTGCCGGGGAAGATTGGTTAGAGCAAGCCGAAGCGTATCGACAACATCATCCACCCGCTTCAACCTCAGGCGCAAACGCCGTTTCTGATGTTTTGACAGGCGAAACGGTCGCTTCCACAGCAGACCGCTGGGCCGAACGCCGCACTGTTCCTTGCGGAGCAGAGTGCGGGTAGCGTGAAAAGCGAATCCCAACATGGACGGCCCAAATCTATCCCCAACCCAACCCGAATCCAGAAATCCTGTTTTTCCCAGTCAACAATGCTCGATCGCGTCGCCTCGGTCCGTAAACTCTGCTTTAATCTCGCACGCCGCTCTGCCTTCACTCAAACACAAACTCTGCTTCCATCTCCATCGCCAACTTTCCTCCTTCACGATCGAATTTCGCCGCCCCAGGCCCTCACGTGACGAGCCAGACGCGTGCGGGTCGCGATGGGAATGGAAATGGATTAATCCAAGCTAACTTCATCCTGGGCGGGCAAGTTTCACTTCAGGTTTTTACGAATTTGTTCTGTCAGGGCCAGACTAACGGCAAGGAAAATTTACCACGATGTCATTCTACTTTGCCATAATTGGAACGCGGGACCAGCCGTTATTCGAACACGAATTTGGCACGTCGCGTAACGGACTGGACGGTCTGAGTCGATTTAAAGCGGCACACTTTAGCTTCAGTTCAGGTATTGTTCCGCGTATACCGGGGTACGGAAACGATGGAACCAGTTACGCTCCACACAAATATCCTGTAGACACGGATTATCAACAAAGTTCCGCAGCATGGACTCGATTGAGTAGTGCAAGTGTCAACCCAGGCCTCGGTACCAAACTCGATCCCAATCGGCCCAACAGCAACAGCATTAACAATACTAGTACGGATCACGATGATGCCTCCGTAGTGCCGGTGGGGGACGGTGAGAACAGCGATACAGTCCCCTCCAATTCCACCCCGTCCCCAACCTGTCTCGATACACGCGAGCGCTCGTTTGTGCGTACAATGTTACAGTTTATCGTTCACGCCAGCTTGGATGCTATTGAAGAGCTACAGTGGCAGACGGGCAGCATGTTTTTACGCTACGTGGATCGTCACTTGAGTAATTACGTTTTTGCTTTCGTTACTGGTGGAAATGTCAAATTTTGCTTGCTCGTTAACCCCGATACTCACGCTTATCCTGCCCCCGCTCCTCAACTCCCTTTACCGCCTCCTCCTCCTTTTCCTCCTCCCGCGTTAAACGGTACATCTGATCGTCCTACGACTACATTATCCAGTGTACCTAACCCTGTTCCTGTTCCTGCTCCCGCGCCTGTTCCTGCTCCTACTCCTGCTCCCGCTCCCGCTCCCGTGTCTGCTCCCGCCTCCGTTTCTGCTACTTCTTTGCCTTCCCCATCCACTTCTCCTAATCCCTTTTCCGCCTTGTATACAACTCCGCCCCCCGGCTCTGTCGTTATTTTACCCGCTCATGATACCGATCCAACTCCCACTGTCGACGATTCTGCTCCATCTATAAATACCTCCACTTCACTATCCTCTACTAAACCATCCCCTCTTCCCTCCTATCCCGCTTCGTCAACCTCTGCTACAAACTCAAGCTTGTTTGCTTCCGTCTTCTCAAACTCCCCCGCTCACGCCAAACCTTCCAAACTCCCTTCCTCCTCTTCTACCATACCCACTTCTACCTCATCCACTTCGGAGCCACGCTCCAAATTCCTTTCTCCCCTATCTTCCCTTGCTTCCACGACTAATCCTGATTCCGCTCCCCATCCCTTACCCTCCGCATCATACCAACCCACTGCTTCCTCTACTGAGGAACCCATAAAACACTTCTTTCTCGATGTCTACGACGCATGGCTCAAAACCCTCATGAACCCCTTCTACACCCCAGACATGTCCATCCAAAATCCTGCTTTCCGCGCCCGAGTAATCGCTGCTGCTAGAAAATATCTATAAATCCTACTCAATACTATATACTGGACCTCCTATCACTTTTTCTTGTAACTGAACTTCTTAATATTGATGGACATAAATTTGCCCGACTGTACTACAAGACCAGCTAACGAGCGAATAAAAGCGGCTAATTGACAATCTGTATCAGTGTATTTCAAAATGAATGAACTGTCAACCGCAGTGGATTAACTAGTATTCCATTACTAGGGAATGTCAAAATATCAAAAGTCAAAAATAATCGCTGAACCAAAGCCATCGTCCATCCTCAACAGGCTCCAATGCTTTAAAGACGTGATCCGTGAACTACAGTGTAATCAACTGCAAGTTCACGTCCATTGTCGTTTACTACAAGTACACGGACGCTCCCTTTGCCCTGATCAAAAGCATGACTGAGTCGACGGAAAAGATCATTCTGGTCCAGTACTGGCAAGCCTTGCTTAATATCACCGGACTCCGTCATCGCCACAACACGTCCGTCACTGCAGATGTCCAACACCCGATACTGCTTGAACACAGGTCCATACATGTTCTGAACGAACACTGAAGGAGATGGGTTGGATATAAAGCTAGACTCTTCATGAAGTTGCTTGCTGAACAGATCAACCCCCAGGTACCTATGCTGTCCAGTTTGTGCAGATGTCGAAATCCGTATGACTTGACATGGTCGACCTTGAAGTACAAGAAGATCACCGATACGGATATGGTGGCAAGGGATCGGAACTGCGTTAGGCGGCATTTTACGAGCTGCTACCAAAGTAGGACGAGAAGCTGGTAATGGAGTGACGACCTCTCGATCAGTAGTTTGTCTGTAACCAGGAGCAGGTGTAGTCTGGTATTCCTGGTGATGGTGATGTTCGAACGGGTGAAGAATTCTGTCAGCAGCGCGATGAAGACCTTGACGAAGAGAATGGTAATGTCCGTCTTCGTCGTAATATCCCATATCAAAACGTCGCCCCCGTGACTCCGAGGCTTTGGTGCGTGTCGGATGTTCCTCAGCTACTTGAACCGGGGAACGAAGTGTAGCAGCCCGAGGTTGTTCACTCGGAAAGGTGCCTTGTCGGTATCGCCGCTCGGTACTGTCGAGAGATGATTCAAGGACGGTTGAATCGGGCTGGCTTAATGGCTGAAAATCTCGAGTGTATACACGATCAGGAACGTCGATATGAGCTTCGACGTAACTTTGATAGGGTTGTGAATACCTAAAAGTAACAAAGCGAAAAGAATTAGCAACCCAAATCTATTAGCCTGATCAAAGTCCAATTAAAGGCAGGGGAGAGGGCGACGAATTTCTGGGAGATGAGGTCATAAACGAGACTGCCAAAGGTTACACGGAGAACATGAAAAAGATTGGATAAATGGATACAAGAAACAAAAAGGCCAAGAAAAGGAGATATAAAGAGGGGGAAAATAAACAAATACGGGACGTCAGGGAATATGAGATTGAAGACGTACTTTTCGCGATTGAATTCGTACTCAGCAGGTTGCCGGGAAGCAGGTGGAGGTTTAGAGTCAACAATGGGAGGAGGGGACAGGGGAATTGACGATGATTTACACGGTATAGGCTGGCAGGAGTCCGATTGCTCACTTACAGAGTGATCTCCCCGTCCTTCGGGATTAGGTTGTGAATTGGAAAGATCCAAACGTGGCTCGGGGTGGTGAACTTGAGGACAATCGAACTTGGAGACTTTGTTCCGGTAGAAGGACGGGAAGACACTGAAGGGAACCGGGAGTCGCGCGTCAAAGTCCAGGATGACGACGTAATGGCACGAGGGCCTAGATTAGAATGTCAAGTAACGTCAAGATGATCGAGCGGTAAAAAAAACGCGGGTAATGGTTAACAGGGCATGTGAAATTGAGATGTGTTCGAATAATTTAATGGGTACCGACGCGGGCCGCGCGGACGAAATGAACAGGTGCAGCCACGAAAATGGACGACGACGATGTAAAGGATAGACAGTTAAGAGGGTGAAAGCTATACTCTGATGAATTAACGAAGGGCACAATAAACCTGAATACGAGTATATAGAGGGTAAATTAGAGTTAAGGGAAATGGAATAATCTAGAGAAAGAAGGGGAAGTAACAGTGCTTAAATAGACGAAATTTTGTCTCGGACACGCTCTGAACACCGCTATATGTACCTCTTTTTCTCACCAATTACGCTTAGTCATGGCTAAAAATACTCTCTTAGTCACGTCCCCAAACAAAATATCACGTGGGAGTTTGGGGATGGGGAAATTGGGAATCGAGAAGATTGCGGTGATGATGATAGCAATGGTTATGGTTATGGTCATGGCTGTCGCAATGGCTCCAAATTATCTTCTTCATATTGGTTATATGGTAATTTGGTTTATACGTGTTACTAGATTGTAAGTATGGCCGTGAGTAGGAGGTTGCGTAAGATCATGAGAAGTATATTGATGTAAGCTTGAGCAACCGTGGCGTACATTCTATTAGATAAGAGCTAAGGTGAACTTAGCCAAGGCAATTGCCTTTGAAAAGTTGCGAGAAATAGATACAGGTAGTGTGTGATGACACTGTTGTATAAGAACCGCATGGAGCAACGTGTACCTCACGTAGTGGGAGGATTGAGTGAAGCAAGAGCAAGCAGTGGTACGCGCAGCAACGAATAACATGAAACAAACGTAGGAAAGACTACAAATTTGCGGGTGAATGATGGAAGAGAATTCCGTGATTTTAATTTACTGTGAAGCTTGCATAAAAGTTATTTGGAACAGAAACCTAACACATACTTTTATTTACACCTACCTTTAACACAATATCCAAGGGAACAGAGACCAAATAAGCCAAGGAATACCCGTAAAACAATCTTGTCAATACTTACGTTTAACGGAGCATGGTGAAGTGTAGCTGCGGGCTAACGGGGAAAGCATTAAGTTGAATGTATACATAAATGCAAGGAGATAATACTACGCATAAATAGTACGATTAAGGTTAGATGTATAAATAGTGTGCGGTTGCGATAGTATGGCTGAAACCAAGTCTTACTGACACAATTTAACTTGCCTACGCAATATTATAGAGTCACGGATGCTGGTTAGCCGCCTATTGACGACCTCCCGAGTTAAAACGATATTGTGTCAGTAAACATCTAAACTCCGTATGCTACTTGTAGCAAAATGTCCCATACACATAATATTAGTTTGACCAAGTGTAAACTCCCCACTCCTTACGGCCCTATACACTTCCACCTAACTTAGTGAGCTATGTGGTATCGTGATGTAGATCGAGTGATGTAATGATAAGGTAACGGATGTTTGTTTGTAGTGAAATGGTGATTATGGAGAAAATGCAAAAAGAATAGAGAAACTAGGAGAATTGACTGGGTAACACGAGCATCAATTGCAACATGATTATGAACAGTATGTCTCGGATACTAAGGGTTGGAAGTGACGGGTGAATAATGAATCGAGGTTGACTTATCATAAGTACAATGAAAAGAATTTGCCATACCTATAATGAGACCTATGGAAAGACGAATTTGCCAGAGTAATGACAACTCGATTGAAATAAGGGACACCAACTAACAAAGTGAGGTACCCAGCACAAATTAAGTTGACATACACATATACATATGCATCAACGTATAGGTTAGAAATTGCCCTGCTTGTAAGGGCAAATGGGTTAAAGTGATTAAATAAATAAGTAAATACATGAGATGGTATTGGGTAAAAGGAAGGTTGAAATGCGTGGGCAAGTTAAAGTTGGGTTTCAAATTGATGGTAAGAACAATAACGTTGAACTTTCACGCGCCGCATACGTACACAAGATACAACTTACGATGAAAATGCTAATACAAGGTCGATAATATTAAAGGTAGGGGAAATGTAGCCAGAATGAAAGGATATTGGGTTAGGTAATAACAGATGTTAAGGGCAATAGAACGGTTAAGTTGGCAGAGGTATGAATCAAAGTAAGCACAGGGTATGCCGGAGGGGTAGTTTGTTAGCAGAAAAGACTATTAGTAGACAATGATTCAAGGTTTCCGATGAATGGACTTTGTCAGCTTAACGAAGGGAGGGAGATTGAAAGGTGAATGATTGGTGAAGAAAGTAAAGAAGGATGAGCACGGTCAAAAATGGGGTGCAATACACGGAACAGCGGTACGTTTCATGAAACCATCTCCTTGTGGGGAATAATTCATTGAATATTGTCGATCAGCAGGGCAAAGCAGTATAGTGTACAAAGTGTGAGAAAAATTGTGAATGGACGGGAGTAAGAAAGAAAGATAATGGTGGCTAATGAAAGAAGGAAATGTATAGATGGGATGAAAAGGCGACGAGTGGAGAAGGACGAATGAACATGGAAGCAAGATGATGCAGAAAATAGCTGAAAATTTAAGGATAAAGCACAACGCAAGGAGGGAAAGCAGTAAAGAAAAGGTAGAAAGAGTTAAGAGGGACGAGGTTAAGATGGAAGATAATAAAATTTAATTTTAGAGTACTGCATGTATCCGACATGGCCGTATGAATAAAAGAGAATTATTATATTTGAGAAATGAATGTGGCCAATTAATGCCGACAAAGGGGTAATGTTAACAAGTAATAAACCGGTGTTAGGAGAGGAATTTGGAAGATAAAGTGTATATGTGCATGTTTATGTGCATGTGTGCGTGAGTGCGGGTGTGATTCGTGGATATTGATCACACTGAACATTCAATAATAGTAAAATAGGTAGAAATCTCTTGGAGGGGCCGAGATATGATATAAACTGTAGCAGGGAATTTTATGAAAAGAAGAGATTGAAAAATGGAAAGGTTTGGGGAGAAAAGTAGTGAGGGAGAATGGGGCAATTAAATTTAACCATTGAGAGAACATGATTGGTGAACGGGGAAATTAAAGAAACGGAGGGGATTTTAAACATTGTAAGACTTTATGGACAAGTAGGAAAAGGAAGAAACTATTAAAAATTGAAAGAAAATGAAAAAAATGTACGAAATAAGTAAAATGTGCGAAGACATGTTAAAATCGCGAAAATGTAGCGAGCACGGAAAAAACGAAGTTCCGAAGGGGCAGCACGTGAAGGGGAGCAAGATGGGGCAGGCGGGACAGGAAGGAGGGTTCTGGCACTAGGGGAAGTGCGACCGTGGCCTGAGGGGGTAGTGCCGGAGAGTTGCCGAAAGTCGAAGAACCGGGTAATTATCGGAGTATTAGGGGAGGATTAATTTTGAAGATGAGTTGGAAACTAAAGGTAAGCAATCAGACGAAATACAGCCTATTGGAGGGATGAGACGAGACGGTTCGGGTGGGAGAAGGTGAGGATGAGATGATGAAAAGCGTTTAAAACAAAAGGTAAAGTTCTGGGTGGATGGATTGACTAGGTATGGAATGGCATGGTACGGCATGGTATGACATCGTACAGTGTACATTTTCTAACTAATGGTTGTCCAGTTAATTTACCGGAGAATTAGAGTTTACATTGATTTATATATAGGATTCGTGGTGTTGTTAGTATAACTAGGCAAAGGATGAAAAGGATCCCAAGTGGCAAGGGAAAAATTGGACAAGCACCAATTAAGGGTGGCAACTTGACCGGGCGGGCAATGTGGCTATAAATCAGGATTTGGGCTAGGGTTAGCTAATGAATGGATATATTGACAATGATTAACCGCTTACAATGCCATTTGCACACTCAATGTCAAAATTATTACTTTTAGCGGATAATCATTCATTGAAAATCAGGTATGTTATTCTATTGTAGATATTAGCTAAAAGGATTCTCCTCTTACATTTCATATATAGTAGTAATGTTACACTAAGTCCATTATATCAATCATACTGTTTGCCTAAATGGGAAGTTTTCCATCGTAAATCACAAAATAGTTGAAAAGTTATGTGATGATATGGCGAATGTGATTCCGAAGGCAGGGAATTGTCGGTGCCGATAATCGATAGTAATGACTCGTACAATACAGCACAGTACAGCATAAAACTATACACTTGTAAATATCAAATATTCAAGTATTTCAGCTACGTCTCTATAAAAGTATCGCCAAAATCACTTTTTAGATAATTACAGGAATGTTCTCCCGGTAATTTGTTCCCCCTTATATTCACTAAACCCTACCCTACACAAAATTCCTCTTCTCGGTTATTTCAACTTTACACCTCATGTCCACGGTAATCCATATGCATCATACGAAAAGTTACTTCGCATTGATTTTATCAATGACTAAGAATTTTAAACTAAATGGCTTGCTCAACTATCGGGAGTATAGCTTAGTGGAATCGTCCAGTCGTCAGTCCATCGACTCCTTTTATCTGTTTAATTTACAACAACTCAACGAGGATTGAGTTGGTGTTATATGGACCTGATATGCCTGGCTATCGAGTAATATTGTCTTAGTTCCTCCAACAGTCTAACCACTTGCATACTCCGCATCTAATGAGACTATCGACGATGCTTGGTTTTGTAAAGACAAATCTGTCGATCGGTTTATTCGGTTATGTTAACAACAGAGCGTTGCAAACAACTAAGATAATATAAGTATTTAACTATATTATACCGTACTACTCTACACTAATCTTCCCGTATGCCAACTAACCAACACAACACCCTACATCGTAAATTCACGCTTACTGACCTCTTACTTTACTTAAATTGTTTGTATTTTCACACTTTTCCTTCATTGTTATTCGTTCATTTGCATCCAATGCATCGTCCACTTTATGCAACTACATAATCCATTCGTATATTCTCCCTCACAAAGACTACCTGAATACGCAAACGAAGTTTGAAAATCTAATAGAATCAATCTCTCGAAGCCCCTCATCCCCAAGACTACTACGCGTCGCATTGCAGACATCCAGCCCGATTGGCGTACGATTTGCCCGGGTGATTGGTAAGATGTATTCATTAATCTAAACCTAGCCCATCCGTCCAGTTATACTCGTCCCCTTATTCGTGTTTACATTACTTTGAATGTGGAAACTGCGTAATCTTTTCCCGTAAAATCCCGGGTATAACTCACTTCTTGTCCGATTCATAATTTTTATACAATAGCCTATTCTATTTACCCTTCTCATGATACTGTTAACTGTCAAGTTAATGAATAATTCGACCTGATTCATCCACCATTTCTATACATTCTTCCAACCAACCTTTCTAACCTCGCCAGAGACGTTTTTGTATACACCCTTCATTCACACTTATATCTCGTTTGTATTCAAGGGTCTGTTAAACACATTGTACTTATTAATACAGCGTTCATTCGTCTAACTCGGCTGTTTCATATGGATGCCCCCATACTTTGTACCATACTAACATAAACTTACCTCGATGCTTTTTTCTCCGGCTTTTAACCACTCCTATACGTCTTTAACTTGCATAAGGTTCACTCTACCGTTTAAAATCTACAATCATTCATCTATAGTGCCTTTATCCTATTATAAAAATTCCACTTCTCAAAATTCGTCGCTTCGTAATCCCATTTATTAGTCACTTTCCCTTTCCCCAACGTCTTACTTGCCATCTACAACGGACAACAATTTAATATGTATACACCAAGCTATCAATGCTACAACGCTGCATGTAAATACAAACTGTTCATACTTCGTTATGCACAGGGCAAAGCCGATTGGGTCAAGTATGATGATCAAAATTTGTAAATCGGTCTATATAATTACCGTTAAACATTTATCATTGATACAGTTGATTAAGTACTTGATGAGTTACAAGAGAATATTACCTTTCTATACAGTTTCATGATTGACAAGGATTGAAATTTGTCTTGTTTTTCCCTGTTAATGAACCTGTGAGTGTACTTCCCGTTTACATGTTTCTCAGTTTAGGCACAGGGCGAGACGAAGTTCGTGAGTCATTCTACGATAAGATCGTTAAATCGAAAAAGTGAAACGGCATAAACGGGAATCTCCATGACTCAAAATTGCATAGAGAATTAAGTTATTATGCGAGGATTCTCGTTTGTGCAAAAGGGGAACAAAATTCCACTTGTGTCACATATAACGATTAAGGCAAAGCGATAAAATCGAGCAATATGAGATTCAAGTAAGAAAAATAGTGTGCTATAACGAACGTGTAAGTATGGATAACATTCCGATCTAATTCTCAGACGTGCGATCATGTTATGTATGAAGGTGAATACCATACGTGATTTAATCGTCTTGAAACGTTTGAAAAACATGATATACCTAGAATTGGCTTGCAAATGTTCTAGTAAGCTACATGAAAATACTACCCACTGGTCATCCATTCCCCATCTGCATCCACACCCAAGCTATTATCCACATCCCCATCCTCCTCCACATCATTCCATCTCGATACCCTCGGCCGCCGTGTCGAGTTCGCTGAAGCTAAGTGTCGCTTCCCATCGGATTCTTAATTCTCCGAGGCACCAAGTCCGTGATCTCGCTTAGCTTTCAACGTTTATTAATAATAAGTCCCACAAACTTACATTATCTGGCTCGCAAATTTTTCTAATGTGGAAAATAACGTCACAGTTAAAATTGGCATTTGGGGGTAAATTTGTAGGCGCGTGTGCGTCCTCGCTTGTATGGATACAATTTCTTTGAATGTGGAATGCTTACCTAGTTACTCTCTATAAGGTCATTAAAATTCGCTGATTCGCAATTATAGTTGCAAATGCAATTGCAATCGCTGCTATACCGTAGCCGTAAAATTCTCAGCAATCCCTTCTTCCGCACCTATATCAGCATTACTAACACTATCACTAATAATCCCAACTCCCGCATTAACCAAAATGACGGCACCATCACAATTAGGGTCCTCACGCCAAAAGGCTCACGTGATTTTTTACTCTACCGGGGTTATATGTAGTGAGGGACTTATTGCCTCAAAATTTACTCAAATTAAGTAGTGATATCATATTTTCCCGCAATTCATACTATTTCTATACGCACATACGCGAACAAGCGCCACGCCCTCTAGATACTTCATTTAAAGCTGGATCCATAAAAGCTCTCCAATCTTGTCAGTAAAAATATCTCGAGGCAATTCCCTCATCGTTTTTCTATTTTCCTTCTACTACGGTAAAAATACCCTGTAAAACTAACTACTCGTTTTTTCGTTATAATTCTAAGTATACTGTAGCAATTGCGCTGCCAACAGTAATCCTAAACCAGTCGTGTTTCCATTTCTATTCCCATCTATTAAATCGCCAGAGTAATCCACCACTACTACAATAGCTACAGGCAGAATAATGTTGTGCAATTTTCCCTCTTGGGCCGACGCTGGGTTAATCGTATACATTAATCACTCCCTGCTAAATTTGCCCTATATTAACAATGCTAACACTATTTATTGATACCCTAGTCCGTATCATTACTGCTAGGTAATCACTGCTGGAGCTGGAACTAGGCTACCTATGTAAAATTCTACCCACCTAACTACCTACAGACATAATCATCACGCTACCTCCCTACACCTGCCAGCCTGCTTACCTGCCCACCAGCCAGGAAAGTCATGCCTCAATCCAATATTAACATGCACGCGTAAACGAGGTAGCCTTGTTTAACTGCTAAAATTTACCATATTTTTCGCTAAACCACCCTCTACCCCATCATGCCCTTTTTAATCTCATATTTACCCGAGCAAGCATCGAACTTTACAACACACACACACACACACGCACACACACGCACACACAAACTGTCATACTCGTTACTACTGTAGACTCTTTTCTACCCAATCAATCGAACACCAAACTTGGTATTGCTAATATTCATGCTTACGTTCATCCTAAATGTACCGTCGAACACACTCCTATCATCTTTACTAACTTTTTTCGCCAAACTCAAACCATTCCTCCCAGTAACTTTCTTCGTTGTAACTTAACTAATTAGGCCATAATATTCCATTATCCGTTTTCCTCACCTCTACCAATTAACCAACCATAACCATCCCTAATTGGCCTCTCCCATTCACTGACCAATTATATCTCACCAATTAACTCATCCCAGGCTTCACCACATCCCTTACTTCCAGTTAAATCGTACTATTGTTGGTTCCTCCTTCCTTTTACCTCTAAATCACCCAGGTCATCTTTCCTAATTCAATTGCTTCCTTCCTAGTCCTTATCTCGTCTTCTCCCATCCACGTTTTCCCTTCACCTATGCTCCTTCTTTTTATGGACACATTAGCAACTTGCTTTTTCTCAACATTTTACCATTTTACTCGTTGTTGCTTCCCCGTTCTTCCCTCCACCACTATATAAGTCTTCTCCGCCGCACTTTTTCCATAGAAACCTCCAGTTTCTATTTCATTTAATTACTTTTTTATTTTACCTCATTTCATCATTTCCTTCCTTCTCTTCTACATTTCTGCTTGCTTCAATATCCCATCCCCTTCTCCCTCCACCAAATATTTTCCTTCCCATATTCTCTTCCACTCCCACCACCACTATCCTTCTTCCCTCCATTATCGCTCGTCCAGCCTTGTTTCTGCTCTATCTCCTAGTTTCCGCTTACCTTATCCCATCCCGCGCATCGCTCAGTCTACTCTTACTAGTACTGTGCGCTACATTACTTCGCCTTTTCTTATTTAATCTTCTGCCCCCGCACACTTTTCCCACACCCCCCTTCAGTTTATTATTGTCATCTCGCTTATTTTTTTACTTTTAATACCTTTAAACCTGCTTTTCTCTTCCTATCATTCTTCTTTTGCACGCTTTTTGCGTTGCTTCCTCGTTGCATTTTCATCAGTCTCCTAACATTATCGCCACCTTGCATACCCCCCCTCTTCCTGCTAATCCAGACTGCGCCGCGCCTATCATTATTTTGGTTGATTTATTTTGCCGGATTTGCTAAAATTTACTCGTGCCCGTTAGCATATAACTACAGCTGTCGCCGCACTCAGAACCACTCTTACGCCCTCGCTTTTTGCTACGCTCTGCACCTTTCTCCCCATTTTCTTGCCCTTTCTAGGACATAACCCGCTGCCGGTTCGTTCCTTCGCCGAGCTTTCTTACTCCATTTAATCTTTTAAACATACTACTTTTACCTTTCTTTGCCCTAGAACTTCATCACCTCTAATTCAGCCCTGTCCTTACGGTTGGACCCTATCTGCTTCAATCAGCATCGTTGTTCGTTTCTTACGTTACTTTGTTGTTCACTAAAATTCGCTTATTTTATCATCCTACTTCTTTAGATTCGCCAACTCTCATTTGAAACTTTGCTTAGAAAATCTTCGGTTTCGGAAGCTTGCGTGCTCTAGCCACTTGGCATTTCCTCTTCTCAAACATATTCTTCCCCACCACCGCTCTCCCTTTTATATCAGTTTTCAACGTTCATTTTATCCATAAGTTAACCAAGCGCGCGCTCATGCGTTTGAATTGACCGGAGATAAGAAATCTCTTCTCATTAATATTTGGCCTGTCTCAGATTCGCCTTTCACCTTCCCGGCCTGCTCTATTATTTCTCCCGTCTTTCTTCCTTGAAAGTCTGGAATAATTGATTGGAAGCAGTTTTCTTTTCTATCCTGCTTAGCATCCTGGAAATCGTTGATCGTGCATCACATCATCCTTAGCTCATTTTTTCCTTTCTAACTTCTCGCAACTTCTACCACTTTCTATTTACGTTTTCATCCCTAAAGTTTTGCTTTCCTTTTTTTAATCATTATTGTTTCCCTTATTTGAAGTCCTTCATCATACTTCATTTCCACTCTTCCCTTACTACACTTCATACAATTTATCTTATAGACATGAATTGGTGTACTCCTACTCCCGTTACATCCTTTGGAAAAGAAGCATCCGCGAGCTCATTTAACCTCATTGGCAGCTCAACTAAGAGTCTTCCGTTTGCTGCGCGTCCTTCTCTTGTGTCAAAAATAACCTCAGATCCTTTCGTCTATAATCAGGCTCCCGCTGGAAACAGCTCAAACGATTCTTCCGAGGTCGGGGCTTCACCTACGGATCTTACTTCACCCATTACTTCCTCCCATTCTTCCGCTCTCGCCTCATCTCCTTTGTCCACAGCCAACTCATCTTCATCTTCTACCTCTTCGGCATCTTTAAATTTTACGACAACCGCTCTACCTTTAAATTCCCCGACTATTTCCTCCACTGAATCATCTAATCGAAGTTCCTTTCTTGGGGCTACTAGCGTTGGTCTACAACCAAATCAACAAGCTGTCACAACTACAATGAGTGTTACCTGTGCTAGTGGCACTGTTCCTTGTTCAGTACAATGTTCTGCCTCAACTGCGGCACCTGCATCTTATGTTGCCGGATTGGGAAGTTTGGACCTTGGTTTGTCTTCTACGTCGCCCGCTAATGATATTTTTGCTCCGAGCATCATTCTTCGCAAGCTACCCTCTAATACCACATCTCAATCTCTGCGCTGTATGCTTCTTTTTGCCAAGGATTTGATTGACGTTGACTTTGTTTCTTTGAAACACCCTGATGATGTGGGTTTCTTGTCTGCCGTGGCTCGGTTCAAAACTCATTCTGGTGCCAATGAAGCCCGCGACCGACTAAACGGAAAAGCCAATATGGCCAACTCTGCTCTAATGATTGTTGATTTTGTTCAAGACAATTTTTTGCCAAAGGCTAAAAACGGCTCGTCGATTATTAATTCTCTCAATTCTCTATCGATGGAGGCTGATACGTCTTGTGCTTCAAACAATTTGACAGCTACCGCCGTAGCCCCCGCCCCTTTGAGGTACGCTCCTACTACTACTTCGACATCTGGCATTGGCATTGGAAGTAGTTGTGGTAGTGCCGGAGGGTTAGCCTCTGCATTTTCGGCTACTTTCCCATTACCACGTCAGCCTTCCCGATTCAGCGAAACGTTTCTTCTGATGGAGCGCAATGTTGCTTCTAGTTGTTCGCCATCTATTACGTCGCCTCATGGCGATTCGTTTGATCTTAGTTCGAGTTTCCGTTTAGCAGATCCACATCCTACGTCTGCTCCATCTTCGTCTACGTCATCCTCGTCAAACTTATTCAATAATCTTCATGCTGATGCTCAGGCTTCCATTCCCAATTCTGTTTCCCGAATGATGAATAATTCTCATATTTCTCAGCTCGCTACAAATGGAGTGGGAAATGTTGGGGCGGGTAACAATGCAAATAACACTGTTGCACCCCTTCGTTTTCCCGGTCTTTCACTTAATACTCATTCTCACTCCGTTAATACGTCAGAGGGTAATTCGTCCCGGGATAATCACTCTCCTTTTGTTAATTTCGTCTCCCCGTTATCATGTCTATCTTCGCCGGTTATTACGATGCCACCCCCAATCAGTTCGCTTCAATCCCCTCATTCAGGTGGGAATGGTTCTGGTACATCTGTTGGTGCTAACAGTACCGGTAGTACGAACAATGGTATCGTTGTTAACGGTGCAGGGTCTAATCAAAAGGTTTTCCATTTTCCTAATGCAGCTCAGGCATACCCTCAACGTCATGCTCTTCTACCTCCTGTTAACCCTGCCGATCAGAACCCTCCGTGTAATACGCTCTACGTTGGGAATTTGCCGGCGGGTACGTCGGAGGAGGAACTCAAAGCGATGTTCTCGAAACAACGTGGGTACAAACGGTTGTGCTTCCGTACCAAACAGAAAGGACCGATGTGTTTCGTTGAATTCGAAGATGTGTCATTTGCTACTAAAGCATTGAATGAATTGTACGGGCATCCTTTGCATAACAGTGTTAAGGGTGGTATTCGGCTCTCCTTCTCAAAGAATCCTCTCGGAGTTCGTTCTAGCCAAAATACCAATTCATCCAACCTTGTCTCACCCAGTACACCTCGTGGTCTACTTCCCAGCGGCGGTACGCATTCTACATCGTCCATTAATCAAGTTTCTCATTGTCCCATGCCGCCTGTCTCGTCCGTTGTTTCACTTCCACCGGGCCTATCCCAAACTTCCAATTCGTCTAACATATACGTCTCCCTACCATCGGTTTCCACCACACCAACCGGCGCCTACGATTCTTCTCTCTGCAATCTGTCTTCACTTAATCTTGGCTTAAACTTGAATAACTCAGCAGCTCGATACACTGCTTTGTCCGCTGATCCCCTGCTAGACAGCCAAGTTTCGGGCCTGAACAATAATTATTCAGCATACATGATGGGACGGTAATATATCACATTAGAAAAGTTGACGTCATATTCTCATGATTTGCTCAAATGTCATTCGATTTGCGAGATACTGTAGTGTTATTTGATATTTATGTATGTGTTTGTACGTCCTTGCACACTCGAGCGTATTTGTCTACGTTCATGGCATTAACTCTTCATGTGTGTGCGTGCGCGCATATACGTATGTTTTTATTCGCTTAATTGCATTGCTTTCGGAAGTTTAACTTCCACTTCATAATGTTTTGCACTTATTCCAGAGTCTATTCAGCTATTTCAACCTCTGGCATGCTGGCTGTTGTGTCCGTACAATGAACCCGGTTCACTATTAGTCAGCCAGCTTGCTCCGGCTGAAGTTGATTCTCGTAATGCTTTATTTAGTGTGGGGTCAAGTCCATCCTGCTTGTTTCCCGTGCAGTCGTTAATTCTTTGGTTTTTTGTTACAATGTTTTCATTTTGCCAATAAGTCTACGCACCCATACCTTGCACCATTATCATGTTGGTGTGCTAGGTATCACTTTTCTGCGCTGCTTGTGCGCGCGTGCGTATTTGGCTACGACTTTACGTGCCACGGCTATTTATCTTCGCATCATTTGTCTGCGCCTGGATGCTCGCTATCCATACTCCATGTAGCTTTGCATATATAAGCCTCATTGGCATTTTCCGGGCAAACATGACAAAGTTCCCCATTTAGTTAGTTTATGCAGTATTTAAATTACATTTTGCACGTATACACGCTATGCTTTATTTTACGTCTCATCAAACCCTGAAGTATTGCCACATCTCCATCGTGTCCTAACTCCGCCCGCTCTGCGCGTGCGGCTTGGGTAGGGCGATTAGTAAGTCTGCACGTGACTCACAGTAGAGTAGATATATATATGGGCATTAGGTTGTTGGGATGATTTTGAAGGGACTAATTCTTGAAATGATTGCATGATAGGCAGTTCGGGGGCAACTTTTATGGCATTTATCGGGGATGTTGCATGGAAAAGCTTAAGGGGAGGAGTGTTGGGGTTTCAACGTCGATCACATAGTAAATCGCGTGAGGAAGTAGATGCGGCTCTACAGGGCCGTCTAAACGCGTGGTTAAACGGGCCGGGAGAAAATTTTCGTCAAGGACGTTCAGGCCGTACGAACTACGTTACGGCGTACACAACTGATGGGCGATCAACGGGACGACGAGGTGGGTCAAGTGAAGCAAACTGGAGTGAAGGAAACAGTGGTAGCGTACAAAGACCATTTCCTTTGAACCCAACGTTTCGTAGTGAATCAATTCTCGGACCTGATGTTCGCGCGGAAATTGTTCGCCGGGTCAATACGTTAAAACATTCGATACGTCGTGTTAGCGGCGACTTAAACGTTAGCATTCCACGTATATGCGCAGTCGTACGCTTAGCAGCGATTGAAGACAGATGGATCAGCGAGGTAAGTGTAAGGGCGCACGCAGCTTCGTTAACGTGTGAATGATGATGAAAAGGTTTTTAAACGTAACGATTAGTCTTGAAGATTCGTTAGTGAACATGATTAAAACGTGTAGCCTCCTTTCACACACGTCTGACACACGTTAACTGAAATTGATGTGCACAGACTTGTGAACATATTCGCACACGCTTACTAGACCTTAATTGCGATCGGTAGCGTTGATTTAACTAATTTAAGGGTGTTAACAGGGTCGACCTACCGCAGATGTTTACGCTAATACGATACTAAGTATGCTTCCTGTGACCAAGTTAACGGGGGAGTCAGGTATGGGTACGGCTACTACAACAGTGGCAGCGGGAGTTGGGGTAACAAGCGCAGTAACAACGCGACACGAAGAAGTCAATGATGTACCAATACACGCTTACACGCGACAACCCGTGTTTCATCCGGTCCCGGAAAGTCGCGTTTTCACACGCGCTGATGCGGCGCGAGCATTTAATCCACGATTGCTACCCTTGGACGCTCGTTTACCACTTCCTGAACTATTGGATGATTCTTTAGAGGAATCTCGAAGTGCACGCAATACCCAACGAATCCGCTACGACGATCAAGTTACCCAAGCGCGCCGCGTCGCTATTACAGCTGCGCGCCGAACACGCTCAGCCAGCGTAGTTCAAGTTCGCGCTTCCAAGTCAACATTTTTATTCGTTAACATGACGGTAGATGGTAAACTTAACCCCGCGACCTCGTCGTTCGCATTATCTGCCCAGAAGGTTATAAATTATCCTGACTGGATTTTTAAGCCTGGGCGCTCCCGGTACGGTGTTCCTTTAAACGATAGAAAACGTGGAGTTATCAAGATATTTCCAACGCCGGATACGCTACTTTCACGTTAAATATTTACGTGAGCTTATATACACGGCTACCTGTTCCCCATTTGTACATTTGGTAAATGGAGTGCGCATTTACCTTTCCAAGATTAACTATCTACGGGCAAACTTGCTTCGTTGTATGTAAATTGAGCTAAACAGATTCTTCAGTGTTCCAATTCATGCGACTTAGTCTAGTAAACTTAGGCTGTTCAACATATCTTCACCAATAACATTAGACAGACACTCCAGTTCAAGTGTAATATTTGCAGTAACAGGGGACAAACATTGTGGTGAGGATGAAGAGTTTAGTGTTGCGGTTTCACACACACGTTGGGGTAATAGTGCTGCACATTCCATGCCGTGAGTTAACACTTCCGGGGCAATCCCATTTCCCGAAACAGTCTGGATACTTGGGTACACTAATTCAAGGTCGATTAGCGTTTCAATGGGTGATGCTTTGGCCTTGTTCACACTAGTAAGCAGGGGTGTCGTGGAGGATGGTAGTACGCTTTGGAACGTAGGAAGGGCATTGTCAAAATCACTATACGAGCATGAAGAAGAGATGGGGAATGGTTGAGTAGCAATGGACGGTTTGAGTGGTGAGAGAGCGGGTATTGGCAAAGATGACAGATCAGGTGGGTCATCGAGGATGGAGGAGGAATTCGGTAAATCATCAGAAGCCTGGCTGTCGTTGTCACTTACACACGGATATCGTTTAGGTCCAGACGGTGATGGCATATCAGGTAACGGTAACTCGGGTAATCCATTACTGAGTGGTAATGCTGCAGCTGCAGCTGCAGCCGCTGCAACAGCCGCGAAGGAAGGATTTTTGGTTTGTGCTATTAATGGTCGTTTAGCTGCATAAATAAACTTTTTGGATCTAGTTTTGGTGCTAGGAGAAGAGGAAGCGGGAGCGGGAGCGGGAGCGAACGCAGGTGCAGATGTGGATACGAATGCAGGTGTGGGTGTGGGTGCAGTGGTAGAAGTGGTGGTTTTGTTCAGGGTTGGAAGGGAAACTGGTAAGGATGTCGTAATGGTGATGCCAGGTGTAGTTGATGTAGTCTCAACGGATGATGAAACGGGAGCAGACGGCAATGCAGTCTCGGAAACAATTACAGGCGTTTGCGCAAGTTTGGTAACTTGGGAAGTGAACAAAGGAGTAGGGACAGTGGCATAAGTATTAGCATAAATGGAAGAATCAATAGTGCGTGATACTGTGGGAGGCAGAGAACCAGGTGAAATGACGGTAGCAGGCGGGAGAGTTTTGTTACGACTGAAAAATGGCGGCTGCATGTACGCTTGGTCAACGACATCAAACGAGATAATTCCTCCACCATTACACGGCGTACAAAAGCACACGGAGCCACAGGTTTGTTGACAAGTGTGACCACAACTCAGCATAGCTCCACACATTGCCCGGCATTTTATCTGGTCATGAGGAAATGGATGGCAATTCAGAAAACAAGCATGTCCACAGGGTAATACTTCATGACACTTTTGTCGACACCCCCCGTGAAGAGATTTCCAAGCCTGCGGCTTGTCGATGTAAACGACATTGCCGTGATTTTTACACGTTAAGGGTAATCCCAAGCCTAGTCGTCGGCGTGGTTTGTTCGGGGCAGGTTCACCGTCAATTCCTGACATGACGCCTAAAATTTTAAGCCAGGTTTTGTTACACGCGCAAAGAAGTTCTCCATTGCCAAAGATGTATAAACCAATTCGTGCTCGTGAAATTGCAACGCACACCCGATTGCTAATTCCCACGAAACCGATCTGTGACATTTGATTATTACGCACGAGAGATAATAAAATCACATCATTTTCCTCGCCTTGATACGAATCAACCGTCACGACTTTTAATTCGTGACCGCGTAAGTTGGCACATTTACCCAACAGTCTAAAAATCCGTTTTCGCTGTCCATTGTAAAAGGTTAAAATTGTTATTTGGTGACCGGATAATCCATTCAGTATAAGGTATTCGAAAAATCCGACGATGATATCTGCTTCAGCTTCGTTCACGGAGGAAGCATGATCATCTTGTGACTCAGGTGCAGTGTGTGTAAAGAAAAACGAGTTAATTAAGCCCATTCCCGGCACCCGACCTCGTACAGTTTTATCACAAACACTGGGATGATCGATGATTAGATCGCCGTAGATGGGCGCCAATAATCTTCGAACTTCCGGAATCATGCGCCGTTGTCGCCGTAATGAAGAGTACTCCACACCATTGCGAACTAAACGTTCAAACAATGATACGTTGAGGTAGTATGGTTTATTTTCAAGTCGACGTAAATGACATTGAGGCCGAAGCTGCAAATGATCGCCAATTAAAATCATGTGTTGCACTGATGGTAGAAGTGTCGCTACCACAGGCGCTTCCATAGTTTGAGCTGCTTCTTCGATTAATACGATTTTAGGTTCTAAGGCCGACAGCATACCCCGAAATTTGCTGAATCCAGTTACCGTAATTCCAATCATCTTGCATTGTTGAAGGAGATACATATCCCGCACGAATGAAGCAGTTTTTCGTCGGCCAACTTCCCGGGTAAATTCTTCAGCAATTGTTCTAAATTCTTGTAAAATCCGCTGCTTAAGTTCACGGTAGCAATACATGAATATAGCCGAACGATACTTTTGATCAATCTTGTATAAGTTGTTTTCTTTAAGCATTTTAACGCACTCATCATTCGAAAGATTCACCCGCTGGCGAGCCGCAAAGTTGTCATGCAACACAATCTTAATCCCGCGCAACATATCGTGATGACCATCTGAAATCAAAGCCTCTGCCTCAATTTCCTTAAATGCCTCAAATTCCAATTCAGCTTCTTCAAACTCAAAGAATGATTCATCACTTTCGAATGTTCGTTGCTGCTCCATTAAGTCTGTACCAAGCCATTTTCCAAAGACTCCCGATCCTTCAATCGTGCTAACTCTTCCTTGTGTCCACGAATTGTTTCCTTTCTCAAGGCAGTCAATCTGCTCGCTGTTCAAGATTCCGTAACGCTGGTATAAACTCGCATCGAGCATTTCACGACTTTCGTTACGCAATGGTTCCAATACTACTTTTGCTCGTTTCGCTATATTTGCCATCGATTTAACCGCCTTCCGAAAATCCCCAACTGCCATCTGAGGAAAGCTGATATTTCGTCGAATGTTCAACAGAGTTCGCTTCTTGATCACATCTTGATCTTTAGATCGACTACCTAATCGCATGAACCGCTCCTCAAACGTAGAAACATGTCGCAACAATTGATCTAAAGCATGATTTGTCTGACATGTCACAATCAATGGAGGTTCCCCAATTTGCGTATTATCCAAAAGAATCTTCAATGCCTGAACCGAAATGTGCGTTTTACCTGTTCCAGGTGGGCCTTGAATAATACTGATCCGTTTAGTTAACATTCGCTGCAACGCTTCCAGCTGGGATTCATCCAAAGGACAATTTGGTGCTCTAGGCCAGTCATTTAACACGTCGACTATATGACTTGGAGGTTCGGCATCATTCTTGTCATCTCGATTGAGAATTTGTTTAATATCATACTTGGATTGACTAAGAATATACTCCGGTGGCTTGACTTCTGTCTTCAAATCCACAATATGCTCATGAAAGGGAATTGCTTCATGGTGCAATTTTTGAAGTGCTAGCAACGAGTGTCTATTTGCCTCGAAAAAACTCGATCGTTCTTCTATCATTATGTACTCCATCTCTGTATCCAACGGGGTATCCATCACGTCTGAAAAAATTAGATCAATCTCTGGGGGATCTTCCTGCAGACCTGATAAAGGTCGTGCTGCGATTGTACCAATTAACAACTTAGTGCGAAACATATCTTCTACGGGGGTAAGCGCTACTAGCGACCCGGTCATCAGACGTTTTGATTGATCCCAATTGATTTTTTTACCAACTCGACGTAAAGAAAATTTGACGTTAACGGTGACTCCAATGCTTGCTAGCATTACCGAAGCTACTTTAACTTTATCATATATCCCAATGGAATTTCCAAAATCTTTCTCACACGGGCACTGATGCCCTCGAACCTTGTAAACAGCCGCGCGCAATGGTCCAACTGCATCCTCACGCAGTAATCTATACTGTCGCTCCAAGTAATGTTCTTTGGATTGCCAAACTCCTTTAATAATGTTGACCGAATCATTAGCTAGTGCACACCCATCCCCGTATTGTTCTAGTTCATTCATAAAACCACTAGAGGTGGGAACTTCCGAAGCATTTACCCAATCTGGTCCATCATGTGGCAGCTTATCCGTACTCATGTACTTCTGGACCTTTCGCCGGAGTTGGTAAAAGTTTTGACAATATTTCGTATATAGTTTATTATCTAAAAAATCCTCATCTAGATCCCCACCTCCAGACTCATCTTCATCATAAATGTTTTGCAGTTCACCAATCGTTACATTTTGGCGCGAGTCATCCTGAAGTTCATTTGCATTTAATGATAATTCATTTACTCTCCGAGCTGCATTACCTTCTGTCCCTATCTTCTTACTTTCAACTGTTTGCCATAAGTCTGCCCAACCGTAGTTAACAGACGGTATTTTTTTTGTTTTAATTTTTGACATGTTCACAGCCCAACGAAACTTATCACGAACACTCCCTCATTCACCATCACAATATACCACAATGCATGCTTGTGCTGTTAACAATTTTCATTTGACCACCCCACCTAATGTCTAAGTTACTCTAGAAGATCTTTGGCGTTTCACGTCAAGTTAAACTAGCCGTTTCTTAACTTTCAACCCAGACCGTGTAATGTGCACACGATTAAATACGTCTGCCACTTTAAAATAATTCTGTCCCGGAACTTATTGCTTCAACGAAACATAATGAACTCTACTTCGGCCGTAAGCAATATTTTTAAATTTCCGAGTTAATCCTTGCCTTACATATTAAAATGGTTGACAATTTTTTGTATTCTGATGAAATATAGTCTTACCTGACAATCCAGTTAACCCACAAATGAATATCCAACTGGCATTTTGATGATAAATGTACCAAGTTAACTCCAAATTTTTGCCTCACACACGCTTATCCAAGATCATTATCGGCTGACAGTCAAATTGAACTGGTTAATTACAAGGATAATTAAAAATTCATTTTGCTTTCTACCAATAACCCTTCAATCCGTTTCTCTTCTCCGCCCAAATATTTCGCCTAAACCAACCTGTACACCGCCACACCCATTCGTTACTATATTATTCCGATCCGTGCACGATCCCCCTTCTGGATCAATATTGTGCCGTCCCGCATCGGATCTGCCGGTGCTGCGCGGGTATAGTATTTTTCCGAACTGGAGATTCTTGGTTTTTGCATTAAAAAACTGGCGATGCGATCAAAGGGACAATGAAGAAGTTGACTGTGTGGTTTGGTCTGATCTGGTTTAATAAATCATTCATCTCAAATGAGTGAATACATGCGACATCTATTCAGTTAAAAAATAAGTACGTAGCATTGCCAGAAAAAAGAGTTTTAAACCATTATGTCAAATGTATGGATGAGTATTTACACAGAAGGAATTGCAGGGGAATGGTGTCGTGAATAAACACAACGGTCAATGTCATGGTTAAATATCAAAAAGTAAAATCGTTTAGTTAGAATGAAGTGGCAAAGACAGATTATCGAGGATTGTGTGAACAAAGAAACCCGCAAAAATGAAGAAGTAAGCAAATGCCATGTTCGTGTGTAAATCAACTGATAAATCCCGGGAGCGCGACCGAGCGCATTGGCCCATATAACACGTTAAAAGTTATCCGTACACCTCAAAAAAAAGCCCAAAAAGCCATTCCATGCGTCACAATCCAATCGGATTGTTATTTCTTGGCCCTACATACCGTTCGGCCTTTTTCACTAACCCCTAATTTCAACTGACACTCTGAACAATACCATTTGGATCTTCGCGGCGGTGTCCGATCCAATCCAACACATGGTAAATGAAACCACTCACGAGCGCACTGTTCATTCGTTAGTGAATTATTGCCACCAGCTTCACAGCTTGTACACTTACACTCTCACTTTCACATGCAATCATCGATCCCCAACTCACTCCATCACAAAAGCAATACCGCGGCTCATCCATAGATATATTCTCCAATCCTTTATTCGTATTATTTTTTCGTAGATTTTTACGACGATATGTCGTCGTTGAAACATCTCCTTTACTTCCTTTGCTTCTCGTTTCGCTCTCATTTGCACCCGATCCAACACTTTCTCCATCCTTCATTGTTTGCCCCATTTTCGAACCGTTAACCTCCCCTTTACAGTGTCCATTGGATAAAATCTGCTGTCCTAATAATCGACTACTAGACCTACGTATCGTAATTTTCCCTGTTTCGTCTTCCCGATTTGTCACATCACCCTTATGCATCCTGTTCCTTGTCTGTGCCTGCGTCGAGACATTATTCAGCGCTTGCTTCCGGGTTATAACGTTAGCCTTTTCGGCCTTCGGTTTAGCCGTCATCCGTTTCCAAGCTTCTTTAGACTTTTTAGTTTCAACATCCGCATGCCTATCCCCTTTTTCTACTATTTTCATGTCACTCATCTCACCCCCATTGCCAGCTCGTTTAGACCGTGTCACGCGCATCGATGATATCGTAGCTGCGATTGTTTCAAGTGACTCAAATGTTCGGCTTGATTCTTCCACGGGACACGGAACCGACGACTCGGAAAGCGTAGTCAATGATGATACTGAATCCGTAGATCTTGCTCGCTCCTTTGCCTTAACCGGTGCCCCGTTAAATTGACTAGACTCTGCAGGTGATGCTAACGCCAATGGTGTTCCCGATGGTGAATGTGTGGCTGCTGATACAGACGATATGTTTTCTGTTAAACTTGCCAACTTTTCCCCACAAACAGGATGCGGCGTTAATGTTGAAACAACTGGTCGAACCGACCGTGACTGTGACCGTGACCTCGATCGTGAAAATGATGGTGACGGTGATAATGACATTTGCGACCAGGTACTGTCTCCTGCATGTATCGTTAACAATGTTGTTTTACCAGCATGACAAACCGTGCCCAATTGTGCAGGATCCACAACCTGAGAATCCCCATTACCCGCCGATCCTGGTAACTCAGGAACTACTCGCCCGTTTAACGCTGTACCAGGTTTACCCGCATTTGTACCTGAAATTTGTGGAGGCTCAATTTGCGTTGTATTCATCCATGACGTCACTTGCTCACTTGTATTGTTACAATTTGACATTTCCAAGTTGCACCCAGGTCTGCTTGTCCGACTCCTTCGCATAACTTTCTCCACTCGAGTATCAACTTTTTTAACACTTCCACGTTGTAACTGTCTCGGTTTTTTTCGAACATGCTCCCTTTGACTCTGTTCCGAACCGACCGAATCATTGCTCTCCACATCACAGCTTGAATTTTCTTGTGTCCTTGACCGTTTATTCTGTAGTATATGTTTATTTTCGTTAGCAAAAGTCTTTGAAATATTAATTAAATCTGATTTTACTAACATTATCTTCTAACCTTCGACTAACCGTTCGAAATGTGTCCCTAACCCGTTGTACAACTTGGGAATCAATTCTCTCTTGCGCCACGGGTTCACCTTCATTCAAGTTTGTTTCAATAGTATCGTGCTTCGATACACCTTTTAGTTGCGTAGCCGTTGACTCTAAAATTTTATTAGGATCTCCATCAACTTCGTCATCGTCCAAAAAAGGTTCTCCTCTCTCTTCTGCTTGCTTTTTGGCTTTCTCATAGCTATCTCGATCGCGCCCCTTTCGAAGTAATTCCTTCTGAATGATTCCATCAGTCGGAATCCAATTTGCGTTCTTTTTGACTTTTTTTCGAAGCTGCGCCAGTTCATATGCAGAAAGTTTGCACCATGGCTTCCACTTACTACCCCGTTTAGCGTCAGCTGGTGGTGGTTCGAGTGAATTGAGTACACTTTGACAAGACGGATTGACATTGCGATTGCGACTCTTTTGCGATTCTGGAGTTGCTAATGTAGTCTCAGATGCATTAAATTTAGTTGAATCAGTCGCATTGACAGACGTGGGTGAATTAAGTCTTGTACGCGGGCTGTTTATTAATTCTTTTCTCGTATTAACATTGGCAATGGAGGCATTACTCCGAAGGGTGCGTGAGGGTAGGATAGTAGTATTCGGGTTGCTAGTTGATGCCAATTCTTTCTCTTCAGTACTCGCGCATGTTTTGGCTGACGAATTAGATTGACTGGCAAGCTGTTTGAGAAATGTAGGGTTAACACGAATAATTAAAATATTTGATTTATCAAGTTCACATTTTCGCGGTAATGAGATAAGTGATGAATCTGGTTTAGACTGAGATCCATCTCCATGGGAAGGAGGAAATGGTAAAGCCTGTAACCTTTGTTTTATTACGGATAATCTGACACAATGTCTCCCTGTATTCTGGCACAATCGCTCAATTTCAGCGACAGAATTTTGCCGCAAATGGGAAATATGATTTAACGTTTCCGCTATCGACCGGCGCAGCGAAACGGGGTCAGGGCGTTCAGCTGCCGTAACATTAGATAAATTCGCATATTCACGAGTGAGTTTAATTATACGAGCAGCCGCGCATTGATAAGCTTCATCGAGATTTGCGATAAGCGAAAAAGATCGGTGTAAGTCTGCTGGGTAATGTTCAGTATAATCAATAAATTCTGTGACTGTAGCTTTGGCATCCGAAGCTACATCCGTAGCCATTATCAGAGCGCGTGACACAGCTTAACTTATTTAACTGAGATTCACGTATATATATCGCAAAGATATTCCCCGGCGGTGATACATGTCACTGGCTCCAAGTTAAACGTCAGATAAATTTACATCCGAATCATAACAACCGTCGGTATTGACACAGCGCGCTTGTCATACATTCAACTGTGCGAGGTAAACTTTACAAAATCAAACAGCTGATGAATAAGTAAACAAGTAATAACTTAATAAACCTCACAAGAAGATTAATTGACAATTCATTTACTCACGTTTTCTGAACCATCCACGCGATATTCATCTCTTCAATCCCCAGACACCTTCACCACCAGCCCACTAGCGCTCCCCAAAGATTCCTAACCCCTCATGCCAGTCATGTGACTATGATTAGTCAGTATATTGTGGAATGCGAAAGGTAAGGCTGCAGATACGAAAGCATGAGAAAGAAGGTTAGGAGCACTTGTACGAATGCAGTGATGAAAAATGGTGGAAAAGATTTAAAATATGGATAAAGTTTCAATTGAATATTAGCGTGAAAATAATGTTTTTTGAGTATTAGAATTGATAAAATCACTCGCCAAAAATGTTACTTGACATTGAAACACATACTTTTAACCTGATTATGTATTGGTCATTATGCCTGCTGTTCCTAAGTGTAAAATGGCTAGCTCACCTGAGAATTAAATTATTGTGAATTTTGTACTAGATTGAATCAATCGACAATTAAATATGAAGCTTCGCAATATACTTCACTTTAACATGAGTAAAAATACCTCCACCCATAAAAGTTAACCATACAAGGTTATAACCAAGCGCGCACATGTGCATAAATATACCCAATGACATCATTCCATCCAAAAAAGAACGGCCACGTGACAGTGTAGATGTATAAATTCGACCAAGTGTGCCGATGCAGGTTGAGTATAGGGAATCATATTATTAAATTATAAATTTTACCGGGAATACTTGCAATAAAATTTACATTTTCAGAATTATGGATCAGGGAATACTTTGTGAAAAGATTGACCGGGTGCGTGAAATGATCCTTGAAATTGCAAGCTCGACATCGGATAATTCAGATAGTGGCAATGCTAGTAATGTACATAAAGCTCTTTCATCAAAGCCATGTCAGTCTGACGAACTATATGGCAATTCGAGTGTTTCGCAAACTTTGATTAAACCTCAAAACCCTTTGGATACCAATGGCAACTCCATGGGGAATTTTTTTACTGAAGAAGAAATTGTTGCTCTGGATAAACGTGTGTACAGCGAGTCATTGTGATTGTATAATTGCGTGTTATATTGGCTAAGCAGAGTAAATATTACAATGCTGACCATTCAGTGTAGAAACTGATCAAAAGACATTCAATCATAAAAATCCACATGCCTTTTCCTGGATCTCCTTTGAATATCTGTCAGATAACCATTTTACACCGTTTCTAAGACTCAGCAAATTTCCGTACAAGTATATATCAAATAAACTATCCGAACAAATTGCCACGCGGTACTTTACGGTCGGAAAGTTCTTCACGAGAAATTGGGATGTGTAAGTATAGAAGAGTAGCCATCATTACCTCGAAAAGATATGACCAATGAAAAGTGTTTCATCAATCTGATTAGCATGTCTCTATTTCACCTAGATACTATGTATGGCCTGATTGTCAAGCCGACAGGCCGTTGCTTTACGTGAAAGCATCTCAATTTAAAAGTTTTTTACAGGAAATGGCTCTTAAATATCCAAAAATTGAGGAAACCTTGCATCAAAGTACTGTAAAATCAGATCTTTTAATAAAATTTCCTGATCATCCACTTCTTACTCCTCAGTACTTGGGTAAAAGTAAAGACAGAACCCAAATTATTAGCTTGTCAATGAATGCGACTCGAGTTAATGTAGGGGATTTTTGTGGTATATCAAGTCTTGATGAGAATTATGAAATGTTTCAGGTGTATCTCAACTGCATCAACAAAACCAAAGCCCTGAACAAAAATGAGAGCAAAGTGAAAAAATTCATAGCTTCTAACTATAAAGCCCCGGGCAAGAAAACTCCGCATACCACATCCGGATTAAATCAATTGATAAATGCTGAACGGTATCTCGGTATGTTACCTAGCTTTGGAAACTCAAGTAAGTGAATCCCGAACTAAATAAAGTGGGGTCTGACAGACAAACATACAACGTTTTTAACACTTCTTCCTTTCAACCTAGATGCAGCCAACGAAGAGGTTGCAAGATTATACACTAGATTTCCACGAGTAAATCTATCTTTACCTCCTCCGTACGTATGTGATAGACAACCCATTTTTGTTTGCATAGATAGTGAATGGTTCGAGCGTCAATCAAGTATATTACTGGAAATTGGAGTTAGTACATTGGACACTCTTGACTTGGTATCCGAAGCTCCTGGCACCTCTGCCGAAAGCTGGATTAAAAAGATTCGATATCGTCATTTTCGAATTAATGAATACAAATCATTAGTTAACTCCAAGTTCGTGGCTGGTTGTCCTGACCAATTTAAATTTGGGAAGAGTAAAATGATATCGAGAGATAATGTTAAACAAAAGCTTGAATCGTGCTTCAGGCCGCCGTACTCGGCAGATATAGATCACACCAACTTAAGCACTTCAGAGTTACTAGAACCACGTTCGATAGTATTGATTGGTCACGGAATTTCCAATGACATTAAGGAACTGAAAAAGGCTGGCTTTAACTTATCCTTTCTCGGTGATAGATTGATCGGAATACTTGACACAGAACAAATGTGGAAGTCATTTTGGGGTAGATCGGGAAAAAGTAGCCTTGGTGCCTGCTGTAGTGCGTTAAACATTGAAGCATGGGGACTTCATAATGCGGGAAATGATGCAGGTTATACGATGATGATATTTTTAAAAATGGTTCTGAAAAATCCTGCAGAGCGTGGAGAAATCTAACAGAAAAAACGTAGATGAGATTCAGCAATTCAACTTCCACGTAGATATTGGAAGGTAAATTTACAAATAAGAAATAAAATACACCATATTAATAGAGGCTTCATATCCGAATGATGCAAATCATTTTCTGGTAGTCACTCTTTCAAACGGCACCAGCTGATTTGAAAGTTCGTAAATTCGCATGCTTTACCATGAACCAGAGCAGGACATGACAATTTGACCTTCCGTATGTTGAAAAATTAATATTTCTAATCATTAAAACCATTCAATGATTGCCCGCCAGTTTAACAAATAAGAGTGACGAAACTATCAAAAACAAAAAACTTGGTCCTCTGATTTGCTAACAGCTTGTGGCTTTTCATAGCCTAGTGAAGTTGTAATGGCTTTCATTGCTTTATTCATTGGGGGAGGTCCACAGAGCAAAATCTTCACACCAGGTTCCGGACCAGGTAACTGCTCCTAAACAATAAATCATCGATTATCATACGATTAGCTATACGTTTGACATCGCTGGTGCGAAACACTGCCCATTCATAATTATTAGATTCACTTACTTTGACCATGTTTTCCGTTACAAAACCTACTCCGCCGGTCCAACCTGGTGGAGGGTTATTTAACACATAATATATTGTAAAGTTATCATCCTGTTCGGAAAGTTTGTCTAGATCGTCTTTTAACAGAATGTCCTCCTCATTAACGTTTGCAAAAATTAAGTTAACTTTTGTATCATCAGTTCCACCATTTTTTCTTCGTCCAAGAATGATGGCACGAATAATTTGAAGCATAGGCGTTATCCCTGATCCACCAGCAATCATACCGATGCGCTTTGCCATGTTTGGATGGTACACCATTGAACCCTTTGGTCCGCGTACCTTAATACTGTCGCCAATTTTTAAGTTGGCGATATAGCGCGAAATATTTCCTTGGGGGTAACTTTTAACTAGTAAATCAAAATGGCCCTTGGTGGAATCAAGCGTAATGGGAGTGTACGATCTCATAATTTCTTTGTTCTGGCCTGGTAGCGTAGCTGCGATAGAAATGTGTTGACCAATTGGCAATCCAAGAGTATGTTTCTTACTAGGCAGTGCAAACCGGTAACTAAGAAAATTTTGAATTTTAACACCAGCACAGATTTTTGGGCTATTATAACATGATGTTGCTTACATTGCTGTGTTAGGGGATAAGGTAATTTTCTCTATAAGAGGGAAATACTGAAATTCAGTTGCATGTAATACGGGACGCGGTCCTTAAAACAAAATGGGATGTCATTAGCTCGGTATGTTATAACGATTGCTTAAAGATGAAGTGCTCACGATTATTGTATATTTTAATTGAACCAATTACAGTAACAAGGGATAAAGTGTACGGGATCCATTCCTTTTTTATGATATATGTACCAAATATCAATAAAGCTGAAGGGATATAAACTCCATGCATGAATTCGGGACAAAGAAGCTTCATAGTGACATACGAGTAATTAATTCAAAGGAAAAAGCTATACCACACAAATAGTAAAAAAACTCTAAAGAGTAATTTAAACGTATAGTACTAAATAATTGATACTAATAACAACTTCACTGAATCGCAATCGGCATTCATGTTAACAATTAAATCAAGGTTCACGATAATACCAATTAAAGTGTAGCGATACATCTCATACACCACCCAGAAAACGCGGTGACTAATATCAGAAAGACAAGCACGTGACAAATAAAATAGAAGCAAAAACGGGACGGCGAAAAGGAAGCGCGACTAAGGAAGACGGGAAGAGTTGTCCACGTGAAGGGCGTCTTTAAGGTTGATGGTTCCGGAGCCTCGTGACAGAGGCTTTGGTTGGTTGGGGCCTTTTTTCCAGCCAAGGGAGAATATGAGGCGATAAGTAGCAGGAATGGTAGAGTCTGAATAGGAGTAAAGTTGTCGATATATAGCGTCTGCAGCTATTAGAACATCACGACGTAAAGGGCATTTACGAGGGGCAATTAGAGCATTTTGCTCACCCATCGCTTGAAGATCATTCATTAAACAAAATATATCGGGATAATCAATAACAACATCCTCAATGTCAACGGTGAGTAACTGATAGCCCGTTTGTTGAAGTAAACTAGCTAGGTCTGAAGCATTAAGCATGGGGGAAATATGCATTCCGATACCGCCCAATCTTTCTACAGACGAGAGTTGTAAGGCTGTACGTAGTTCAAATAATGTGTCACCACCAATGGTAACGGCAAGGAATGGACAATCGGGCTTGAGTAAGGAATAAATTCGGGAGAATACACCAGGTAAATTATTAATCCAGTGTAAACTCATGGAGCTAAATACAGCATCAAATTGATCATGAGTATCTGAGTCCGGTACATCATCCATACTTGAGATAACTTGACGTACTATAGGTACGACATTGTTAAACTCAAGATCACAATCTCTGTATAATAAAGAGTTTGATGCATCGACGGCGTAAAATTGACCTATTTTCTCCCCCGGCGTATACTTGACGGGTTGTGAAGTTGGTATAGTAAGACAACGCGCAATATTACAAGCATTTGCACCGAAATCAAGTACTTTCCCAAATTTACGATCAATATCCTTAAACGGAAAACATTAGCCACACACTTCTTATTTTGGGCAATTGAATCAAGGATTATAATAACCACGATACTTACATGTAAACGTTCACATAATTTTGTCGCTGCTATATCCCTAACATAGTCTGTTTTTCGACTTAATTCAACATTTTTAGCTGCTACATCACGTTGCAAAATTTTAAGTTTCCCATCAAAAATTTTCGGAATCGAATTTCCATGCATCGACGCATGAAATGACTTTGAAAGCCATGAAAACCTTAACATTGACAAGTTAAAAAAATCAACATTAACTTTTCCAATTCAACCCTTTTACCCACCGACAATGAATCACTATCTCACCTCCCTACTCCATGTCCAAACTCCTTCCATCTTTTCAACTTTCCAGCTTCGATCTCTAACCTACTCTACTGACGTCACATGACGCGCTATTAGTCAAGTCGGGTGCATGACTGGGAAGAACAGAGACACGTGACATTCGCTTAGTGAAGGGGAGATTGGGAAAATGGGAAATAAGTTTTCCGGATCTAACGGATTATGGAATATCATGGGAAAGGAAATAGAGGTTATTTTTAAGAGAGATTTGTGAAGGTGTAGATGGTGCTGTATTGATGAATGAATTGACTGGATGGGATGAATTATCCGTGTATTTATTACGCATGCCCATGCGTAGATATAGTGAATGATTCAGAATCTGAGGATATTACAAGGGAAGAGAGTGAGAAGAACGAATTAAATGATAAAAATTTCCCTACGAAAGTGCAGGGTACTTCAGATTCGCATGTTCGAGTAGACAATAAGAGAAAAGGTCAAATCATCGAGGTTACTGAGCGTTGGAATTATGGAATATACCCTTTAGAGTACCTATTTTATTGTACGGAATGCCAGGAGATTCGGTGTCCACGATGTTCTATTGAAGAAGTGGTTAACTGGTTCTGTCCAAGCTGTTTATTCGAAGTTCCGAGCAGTAGTGCAAAATCCGATGGTAATCGATGTATACGCAGCTGCTTTGATTGTCCTATTTGCACGTCACCGTTGATGCTAAACTCTCTGGAATCTAATGAGACAGAGAATACGGGTAACAGTAATAGTGGGAGTACAGGTGGTTTCTTTTTAGCGTGTGCATTCTGTAACTGGAGTTCATTAGATGTGGGAATTAAATTTTCCAAGCCTAATAACATTGCGAATCAACTCTCCAGAATGATTCATCGAAGTAGACCAAAACCGGAAAGTTTTTCTCGTGTATTGGATTCACCCATACCATGTGGTGGAGGTACTATGAATGGGCAAATGGCTGATCAATCGGGCAAGGTTAACTCAATATCAGCTGGTTATGATGTGGAAAGTGTATTTACAAATTTACTAACCTTTTATAAAAGTCAATTAAAGGTATTTGTGGAAATTGGAAGAGACGGGGGATCAAATGATATTGGATACGGTTCACCATCATCAATCAATAGATTACTAAATATATACGGTGCAGCATCATCTAGTAAATCACCGGAAATGTTACAATCGTTACGTGAAGCCATGACGATAAATGAAGGGTTTCGAGAGTTTGACCAAGAGGCCGAATATAAAATGATTCAGCGAATGAGTCAAGTAACCTTTCATGAAACGTTAAGTTCAAAGCAGAAGGATAATCAATCCCGCGGTGATAACGGTAATATTCGCTTTACATCAGACTTAAGACCAGTTTCAACCTTATTGCATACCAAGCGTGCTCGCCGATGTCACAAATGCCGACATATATTCAGTAAACCTGACGTCAAGATAAGCAGTGCTCACGTTCGAATAAAACTTCTAGCCATGAGTTTTGTACCGAATGTATTCATTCAACCATTTTCATCATCAACCCATGGGTCACATCGACATGCATTATCAAGTTCAATGAATCAAGCCAACTTTCGACTTCGAGCTCATACTATACAACACTTTGTCTTGACCGTATTAAATCCTTTATTCAAGCCAATTACTGTTTCCTTAGCTGCACCGTATGCACCCGTTAACTGCACTGATTGGAGAGTAACAATTCTGTGTCCCCATTTCGAAGTCGGTCCAAACAGCGACGCCTGGGACGATGCGCTTACCAACTATACAAATCCATCACGATCATCGGAACATTCTTCCGATCCGACCAACCAATTGGAATCCGGAAAAGTCCTGTCACGTGGAAGAAACTGGACTAGCGTAGTAATCGAGCTCGTTGTGGGAAGTGCACCTAGAGAGAATCATGACGTAGTGGGAGACTCTGGCGGAGGTGGCGCAGGTGGCTTGACTGGGCCTGGCCTAAATATTTCCGAATTCGGAAATGCTTGTCGGGAGAGAGAGCGCGATGGCGAAAAGGTTTCAGGTGAAGAGGGTCAGGCAAGGAGAAATGAAGAGAAAAAAAGTATTCGTGTGGTTGATCCACGAGGCCCATTAATTGAAATGCCGTTATTGTTGCGGGTAGAAAGTGATGATTTTGGTGGTGAGGAGGACGCAAATTCAGTATTCAGATTATCAACTTCATCGGCCACGTCAAATTATCGTTCAAAATCATCAGATACAGTCAAGGCAAAATCTAAAGGTGTAAGATCCATGTGGACACTTGTTAGCTGGGGACATTTCGATGATAATATGAAAAAGTAATGGGATCAAATACTCGGAATTTCGCGAATCATTGCCCCTGGGAATAAGAGTGTCGTAGTTGGAATAATTGGTACGATAACTGTACGTAACAAGCAAAGATTAAATTTATTACACTTGAACTATCAACATCATAATCCTAAACTCGAAAGGTTATACGAGTAAATATGCCAGCCGATGTCGAAAAAAACTTGCCGTACTGCCAGAGTAAACTTTCCTTCCCGAAAAACAAGGGCGCTCACTAGATTAAATGATTATTGTCTCTGACCTTCGACAAAATCAAGAGCAGATTGACGATCTACCACATCTATACTACTGGTTTTATTAGTATAACTTACACCGTAACACTTTTCGGCAACTTGAACCATCTCGGGCCTGAAAGTCGTGCAAATAAACTGCCCACCCGATTTTGCATCGCTAGTTGAATTATCGTCGTTACCATTACTGCCTCCGCGACTGGAATTATCATTACTATTATCATCGTTATCATCAGAATCTCCTTGTGAAAGTTCTTGTAGCATTGTTGCAACTGCTGTTCTATACTGAGCGTCCAAATTTGCGTCAATTTCATCAAAAAGATAAAATGGTGCAGGGTCACACCTTTGTATCGCAAACACTAATGCTAAAGCGCACAAACTCTTCTGTCCTCCGCTCAGCTGTTGAATTCTCTGCTGCTCATCATGTTTACTGTTAAACGATACACTTATGCCGACACCTGTATAATTTTCCACGCTATCTCTATTTTGTATCTTCATGCCTTCTTTTTTCACTTTGGGTGCACTCTTCTTTTCACCTGTCATCGCTGCTACAACTTCATTTCCATCGGATTGTTCTCCATGTCTCACTTCTCTATTTAACCTGACCTGATCCTCTTCATCCTGATTTTCCCCGTCCTCCTCAACATCCCCTTCTAAATTTCTTACCGCTTTATCGTCTATTTTGCGCCTTTGAATAACTAATCGCCCTCTTCCCGCCGGTACTAATCTTTCAAATATCTTCGCAAATTCTCGTGATACTTGCTTAAAAGTTCTTTCAATGGCTTCATCTTTGCGTTGATCAAGTACATTTATTAACTCTTCAATAGAACTTTGAGAACTATTCAATTCTCCTCTACGCTTCGTTAACGTTTCCTTTTGTTTGGTGAAATTGGTATACTGCTCAAATGCTTTCTTGTTAACATGACTATACTTTTTCAGAGCCTCATTTACCCGATGTAACCGCTTAACCGCTACGTCTAATTCAATTTTTGTATATTTATCAAAAGCTTCCTCCGGCACAACACCCAAATCTCGAATCTTTTTAGAACATTCAATTGACTTTTCCGTAAGAAACGCTTTTCGTGCCATACTCTTTTCCATTTTTTTCTGCTGCTTTTCAATAGACTTCCGTATCATCTCAATTTCTTCATGTTTCTGCCCTTTAATAGCTTCCATCTTCTTCATTTCATCGTCTGCTGTCCTTATAATCTCTTCCTGTTGATTTATTCGTTTGCTGGTCGCCGTCAACTGCTTGTTAACCCTTTCTAACTCTTTGCGTTTAGCTTGGAGTCGACTTTCAAAACTTCCAACTCCATCTGTTGTCTGTCCACCTTCAGCATCCTGACTTTGTAACTGGTCTAATCGCAACCTTAAATTCTCTTGTAATTCCACTTCAATCTGTCGTTTTCTTCCCGCTAACTCAGCTCCCAACTGGCTTGCTTGTACAAATTGGTTGCGTAAATGGTGTATCTGTGCCCCTAAACTTTCTAACCTTCCTCGTTCCTCATCGTTTAATCCGCTCTTAAATTCTGTAGTTAGTTCGGCTTCATACGCTTTTTTTTGCTCCTCTAAACTATGAATCGCCGTTTCTGCGCTTCCTATACTCCGTTTCTTGTTTTCCCACTGCTCTTTCATTGTTTGAATGTCCATGGTTCGCATTCTAACTTCCTGCCGCATCGCTCCATATGAGTTATCTAATTGATGTTGCTTTTGCTCTAACTTTTGTAACTCATCAACTGCCTTGGTAATTTCTTGATCTTTTGCCGTTAAACTTCTCCTTATTTCTGCCAACTTTTGCTTTTGTCCCTCCAACTCATCCCGCAGCACTGACACCCTTTTAATCGCATCCAACCTTGACCTTCGTGGGTCATAATACCCTCCAGTTAATGCTCCCTTTTTATCTGATCTATCACCTTCCGGTGTAATTGCATTAACAAAGTGCGTTCTAGCGTACTGCGCAGCAACTTGCAAGTTCGGACACACTATGGTTTTACCAAACACATGCTCAAATGCTATTTGGTACTTCGAATCAAACTTCAGCTTTGAAATTAAGGGCACCGCATCGGCAACTTGTGGTATATTGGCTGGCTTATTCTTGAGTCGATTTAATGGCATAAACGTTACTCTACCCGCTTGTTCCCGAGTGAGTATTTCCATTACTCGAGTCGCCGTCTCGTCATTATCGACCACATAGTGAAACAAACTTGAACCAGCTGTTACTTCAGCTGCCGTTTTGTACCTGTCTGATACTTCAAAAAGTTCTGCTAAAGTTCCGTAAACACCCTCTAGATTATATTGTCGCTTTATTCGGCGCACTGAAGCTAATCCCCGTGCTGTGCTTAAATCCATCATATGAGATAAATTTCGTTCACTCTTTTCTAATTCTCTCTGTACATTACTGATCACTGAATCGAATCTCGCCTCTTCTCTCCATAATTCCTTTCGTTGATCAATCAGTAAATCTCTCTTTTCTTTGGCATACTGGGCTTCTTGCGCAGCCGTTTCCATGCTTCCGCCTCGGTTTTCCAGCTTTTCACGGTACTCTGTGACATGTCCCTCCAGTTCGGTGATATTTTTTTCAAGTTCCCCAATTTCACTAACCGTCTGAGCGTGTATATTACGTCGGGCTTGAATTGTCGCAAGACATTCTTGAATTTCTTGGGTTAAAAACTCGTCCCGTTGCTTTTTACTTCTAAACTGCGTTGCTCGTCCTTGCTTTGCAAATAGTAATTCCCGCGCATTCTGTGCTTCTTCTAGCTCTCGCGCAATTTTGCTCTCTTGTTCCCGTTTTGAATTGAACTCGGGCATTATACGACTCAACTCCGCTTCTCTAGCTTTAATCATTTCTTGAACTTTTCTCAACTCAGCTTCCTGTCGAAGTTTTGCAGCCTGTGCACCCACTTGGCCGTCCATATACTCTTTAATTTCCAATTCAATTTTAGCTTTCGCCTTAACAAAATCCTTCCTTTCATTTTCCAATTGCATACGCTCAACCCGATGTAATTCTAATTTTTGTGACACACGACCCATTTGACTTTCAATTTGATCTGATACTTTTTCCGCTTCTACTAATTTTTCTCTGTTTTCATCAGTTTCATCGACACCCTTTCCCCGGTGAAAGTTAATAGATTGAAGAGTTTGACTAATTTCTTCTTGCTCCCGGTGATATATAGTATACTCCAAACATCGTCTTTCCCGATCCTTTTCCTGGTACTCTTTTAACTCTTCTTTTTCCTCTTCCAACTCTTCTAATCTTTCTTGTATATAGGATAACAGATCGTCAATTTTACCCCGTTTATTGTTGGTATCCAACATTATTTTTAAACTTTCAGCTCTTCTTGCTTCGTAAACTTGAGTGCCAGCGACTTCTTTTAGAAGACTTAATCGCTCTCCATCTTTCATGTTTGTCAAAGCTGTAACTCGTCCCTGTGGTACTATGTAATATGGGTTGGAGCGTGAAAAACCAGCCGATTCGAGCAAATTCATCACGTCGGCCTTGGTAGCACTTTTACGATCTAATGAATACTCATCTTTTTTCATGCCAATTGTACGTCGTAAAATTACTTCTGGTTTACCGGTTGGAAATCGTTCGTCTGTATTATCGAAAATAATTTCCACATATGCTGACATTACGGCCGATCCAGATCCTTCGTGGAGTAAAGCTTGTCGTTCCTCACGACCCATCTGAGTGTAGGCATCACTGAGCACAAATCGGATAGCCGCGAAAAAATTACTCTTGCCAGATCCATTTCTTCCCACGATTACATTAGTCTTGGGGGAAAATGGTTCGATAAC
Source organism: Herpomyces periplanetae (assembly GCA_009733715.1). Classification (NCBI taxonomy): domain Eukaryota; kingdom Fungi; phylum Ascomycota; class Laboulbeniomycetes; order Herpomycetales; family Herpomycetaceae; genus Herpomyces; species Herpomyces periplanetae. The sequence goes on along the minus strand of WMKJ01000007.1, from coordinate 154,487 downwards.
TGTTTGTTCCTTATAGCTATTCACAAAATGTTAATCTCTAATTTTCCCTTTCGACTTCCTAAAATCGTCTATTCAAAAACATACTGACCTTTTGAAACCTTGAATGATAATCTGTTTAATATACATGTCGCCAAACTCATAGTCTCCTTGCACCAATCCATCAATTACTAATATTTCGCAAACCCTACTACATTCAATATTTCACTTTACTTATTCCAATAAAATCAAACGCTCTATCCGCGTAAATATCTTATTTCCGTGACAGCCTTGTTCACCAAAACCGCCTTCGTCTCCGCGTCAAATTTTCTATCTAGACTAATCACGTGATACATCCTCGTCCCGACATACTGGTCATGTGAATTGGTTTCATCTGATCTTTTTTATGTCTGGGGAAGGTGCCACTTGCATTTGGAATGTGCGAACTATGCTTAGATGAGACGAGATGAGGTACGGAGCTGAGGTTGCCGTGTTGACGGGAAGTCGAGGAAAGAGATTTTCTGTTGTTTACATAGCTTATTCGAGTGTATGAAAGTTTTCAATGAATTTCTTAAGGGGATATTTTGGCATGGACACTAAGTAGTATAAGTCATGGAAATAGATTAAATGTTTATGAATTTTGGAAATTTTCTAAGGGTTGGAAAATCAACTACTCACTGTTCTTAGTGCAAAAATTATGTTGGGCAGTTAGCGTTATTGTTACAACGTTAATTGTAGATGGTGTACTCTTTTGGAATTATTTCGGAAAAATTAAATTGGAGTCGCGTAAAGCTAGCTCGAACTGTCAACTTGAAACATTACATAGATTAATGTGATGTGTGTAAGTATTTGCATTCTTATAACTTAAGGCGGGTAAAGCGTTCCTGGCTCCGGTCAATGTGATGAACGGAACAGTTTGAGATTACTATTAGAAGCGTTTCATAGGTATATCTTTAGCGCAAAATTGAGGGATGATAACGAACGGCTTTTAAATTAATTTACCCATTTAATCTTAGATGTGCATTGGCGGAGAGCTGAAAATAATTACACGGGATGATTGAAATAAAAAACACTTCGCGTTTGGTGCACGGAATTCGTAAGTTTTGCCGTGAAACTAATCCTCGGGCTGGAACCTGAACATTTAAGTGTACTGTAGCGTCGCTTTTGCGCCATCACGAATTCATGATATTCAGTATACATTTAAACTCTGTGTCATGTCGTAGTGGAACATTTTTGTTTTTCATTATGAATGATTAGTCTGTATAATGAAAACCAAAAGAATTTAATGTTTTAAAATTTGTAGGTTATGCCGACTAATTTTGTACATTTGATTTGAAAAGTTTAAACATAATTGATTTATCATTACTCAATTTTACGCTATTATAGAACAGTCATTACACCTTGGGTGTAGCCTCCATTAATTTTTGTGACTATTTTACCCTTTTATTTAACCTATTTTCCGTGTACTTTACACTTGACGTGTCGAATTTGCCCTGTAACGTATTGATTGTCCTTGTAAATCTTTTCTATGGATCCGCTTTCAGGTTAGGTGTACCGTTCGATGATCACATAGTGGCACTACTTCGTTGTTGTCGACATCGAATCGGCTATTCTCATTGTCAACGTGATACGAAAGTTGTATCATCTTCGATATGCGTGATCACGCTCTTCGATCGATAAGACTGTGATGGCAATCTAGTAACTTTCTTAAATCATACACTAGTATACTAAGGAGGTACTAAAACCAAGCTACATGAGTACTGCACGTAGTTCTAATATTCTATTGTTGCGTATTATAGCGTACGGTTTCCCTATGAACTCGTGTTAATTGCCAAATTTGTCGTATCGTACTGCATCCCAGCATTGTTACTTATTGCTGTCGTAGCTGTTCCGAACGACTGTCGTACTATCGTTACCATAGTTAACTAGGATTCTAAATTTTTCTACTACGAATGGGAGAAATTTACTCCCGGTAAATTTATAATATGTGTGCATAAGCTATTTTATAATATAGCACATACTCATTACTTTAAATTACCACATCTTGTTATACACTGTTGGATTGGATGAATTAACCGTAGGCCGGATTACACGTTATAGCAGGTTTACACTTCCATGTCCCGAGTTGTATGACCGTAAATTATTCATACCGCTAGCCCAGAATGTGACTACAATTCGTAGGTTGGCTGTAGTAAGGTATAAATGACGTTATATATTACTCAAGTTTAATTTTGTACTCATCAGACTCGATCTTGTTGTCTGCTCAACTTATCCTATCAATACACCGCCTATGGACTTGTATGTACAACTCTTTGCTTCAACATAGATTTACACAAAGCACTGTCAGGTGATAAAACGATTTACGGCAGTGATGAAATAGTTAGCCCTGGCGGATATTAATGGATATTCTCTTGCATTTGATTCACTTAGCCTGGAAATCCGTCAAACGAGCCATCGATCAATTGGCCCATTTATCATCAATCTCGTCGATTATTTGTTTGGTGTCAAGTGTACTTTTTGAGTACACTTTCTACCGTAAAAAACATTTAAAACTCTGCTGGTGGAAAATTGTGCTGTGAGGGGAGGGGAGGGTAAACTAGCTTTGTTTAAACTAGGATTTGCGCAACTTATAAGGTTTACTAAACCACCCTTCAGTACACTTTAAACTTAGCTGTCTGTAAGTTACTTTTGTTAAAAGTTAACAGAATACAACCATTTGTTCCCACTTCAACCATCAACTGAATTTTCTTGTTTTGTCATACGCAGCATTACTATTGCTACACACGAAAATTGTGGCTGCATCCGTAACAGCAGCACGGTAACTAATATGAATTTAACTAATCGGATACGCTATACAAATTACCCATTCATTCATTCATCCACCCACCTAATCCACCTTCCACTCACTGCAGGGTTATTGGGCTTCAATAGGAGTTGAAACTGTTTCATTATCATCGGTTTTTCATGCAATTGCTTCCAGTAGGGATGTATCAAGTAACGCTGACTCGTCAACACAATAATGAATCTTACCTAGCGCACCAAAATCTTCCTATAGACTCTTCCATTTTTCTTTCTAGCCATATCCTATCCAAGCAGTATGCCATAAATTTTCCAATTCATCTCAATCCACTTCCTTCATGCCCTGGCTCCCCCTTCCCTGGTCCCCACACCGCCATCACATCACGTGCAACCAGTGTGGCTGACGAGCGTTGGTTTCGCTTTTAAGCGCAGTTTTCGCACGAATTTTGCAAATGTTTCTCCAATTCCAACGAGTTAACACGAGGATTTTTGCCAGATTGTATCATTGAGTGAATAATTTTGGGTATGCTTGACCTTTGGAAATTCTGATATGATAAACATTTTATGCAGCGACTATTTTACTTTCAACCAATTTCTGTTTCTTTTCGTATATTATTCTCTTCAAGTTGGTTTATTTTACGCATACTTTTGACTCTAAGTCACCTATCCAGGTCTTTATAACTTATCAATTGCACTGAATCAGTTAGGATTGAATACTACTTAATAATTCTAAGGTCTGAAAACTTCATCCATCATGTTAGCTGGTGTTTTCCGTCGAAAGCGTCAATCTTCCGGAACAGTCGATAATGTGAGTTGATTTTTCTCTGATACCCTTTCAATTCAATATGAATTTTAACTTTAATGCATAATATTAGTTGGAAAGCGATTCCCTTTCACCTTTGCCTCTTACACCATCATCATCATCATCCGCCTTACTCGTTAAGTATCGACCCAATGTTTCCTTGTCTACCGAGGCCGCTGCAATTGTATTACAAGTCGACTATTCAAATAGGCGTCGTGAAAGGACTACTCCCCAAACTACTCCAACCATCAACAATCCCATGGAATCTGCCATAATTGAGAATATTCAAGCCTTTGTCCCTTCCATGAGCCAGGCAGACATAAAAACTTTATCAAAATCTCCCAGTATACCCCGGTTACATTCCGTTGAAACTAGCTTTGCTCAATCTTTCCCTTTACCATCTCGTAATTATGCCGCTTCTTCGTTTTCCGCAGCGTCGACCCCAAAGGTACTCCCATTACTCCCCCATTCTCCTAACTTAAATGAAAGTTACGATAACGTTAAATTTGCCGCGGAGTCGAATGCTGCATGTCAGGAGAGTTACAATGAGAAAAAATCGACCTCCAAACCATTGAAATACGTTATTTATACTCCCCGCCGTGAGTCGTCTCGGTTTGTTTTACAATCTGTTGGTCGTGATACAGCAACCAGTTCTCCTTCAGTATCTTTTTCTCGGACGATTACACCAGTGGACGGGTTAGAAGGCCCCTCAGAGTCAACCAATTCTAGTGCAATGTTGCTCCCCTCTTCTAATTCACCAATTGAAACGTCTGAACTCAACTTATCATCTCACGATGTACATTCTTTACAAAGTATGATCAATATCCCCGGCCCAGGCACACAAAACGGTGAACTTTCGACAACCTCTGTTATTGATACAACAGCAGAACCAGGAGGAAATGTTCTAGAGTCGGATGAATCGCACTCGCTGGAAAATGTCCGCTCGCCAATTTACTACACGAGCTCAAAAACCAAAGCAGAAATAACAACTTCGAAGCAAACTGGTATGACAAATGTTGGATTTCCGAGCGAGGTTGATAGACATACCACTGAATTTTCAGAGTCATGTCGAGGATTGTTGGCGCGACGAGAGTATTGGGTCAGCCCTCATATTAACTTGCCGTGTTTCAGTAACATTAAACTTTACGAGACGTACGATGAAGATGGGTCAAATCTTGTAAAAGGTGGCGAGATTAACTCAACAAACATGAATACGAACGTGGAGAATGAGATAGCCGTCCGAGAGCTTACCAGCGATGAAATAAACTGCTCGATAAGTGAAGGTGTCAAGGATGATAGAATTGTGCAGCAGAATGCTAGAAACGAGATTCAGCATGAAGAAAAACAGGTTGAAAGTATAGTGGGGCCGATGCGGGTAATGGGGCTATCGTACACAGAGAAATATTGTGGGCAAGAAGATCTACCGAAAGTGGACCAAACGTTAGGCGCATCTCTAGGGTTGAATTCGATGGAAAAGTTGGGCGATGGTGTGGGTCGGAGCGGGAAAAATGGGAGTGTGAGACGAGTCCGTCAACGTGTGCGAAGGTCTTCGGATTCTGTTCTTGGACAGGTAAATGGTACCACTGGAAACCGTGAAGGAGATTCAAGCGATGGAGAAAGCATTTACTGCGATGCGATGGAATACGTTTTGGATAATTTGGAGGAACAAAGAAATGTGCAAGCTAATTCGAGGGCATCTAGTTCTTCGGATGGTGAAGAAGAGGGTGAATCAACAAGTGGAGCCACAGTAAGCACAACAATAACTTCGGATGATTTGGGATCAAATTGGATACAGGAAGATGAGTTAAAGTTAGAAGTCAACACGACTCACACTGAATCAACGGGAAGCCTGGCAGGTAGCACGGATTCAACGGAATTTATTACGGATCGAACACCGGTGACGAGGAGTGTTCGCATATCACGCTCGCTGGAATTTTCCCGGAATATTCGATCGAATAGAACAGAGTTGTATCGTGACTGTCTTTACCACACGTTTGCTCACGAATTAGCCATTTATTCGTCGTCAAATGATGGGTTTAAAGAGAAGAAAGATAAAGCCAATCAGAGATGTATCATGGATTATGATGGCGGCGGATACAGAGCCGAAGGTGAAGTTCGAAGTGCAGGAACTGATGAAAAGTATTGGACAGGGATAAAGGAGACATCAGGTTGCAATATGATGCAGGTTTACCAAGGAATTGAGCAAGTAAGTGGAGGATGTAAAGATTCGGGCAAAAGTCAGTCTAGTTCATTGGGCGAAGCGTCATATGGCATGACAACGAGCGATAAATCGGAAAGTCAGTTTCACGCAGCGCAGACTTACGTTACACCTTACTTTTTGCGGGACATTTCGAAAAATTCGAGTCGAGTTTTACAAGGCAGCTCGGCGAGTTTAGGTTACAAAGATGCACTGTTTGACGATGAAGTTGGGTGTGAAATGCGATTTCTGAACCGACGATTAAACAAGCCAGCAATACTGTTGGGATATTTAGATGATGATGGAAAAAGTAGCTCGCTGTCGGGGCGAAAGCGAGCTCATTTACGGTCAATGGGTAGTATGGAGCATGTTAAGTTTAAATCGAGAAGTTTACGACATCGTCGACCATCAGAACCCCAGAAACATGAGCAACAAATGGACAAATGTGAGGGAAGGGGAACAAAGAGTAAGGGAGGATCCAAGTTTAACTTTAGGACGATTTCACAGTCCATGGATAAAATTGGGCGGTTTAGACATGATGGAGTAGTAGGTAACGGACTAGGATGGCGAAGTGACAGTCGACGAGATCACCAAGTTAAAGGAGCAGAGACTAGTACTAACGGATCAATGGAATTCGGTGGGAATGAAATGACAACAGGGAGTTTGCGGGCACGACAATTGTGGAAATGGGGCATCCAAGGACGTTCCAACGTAGCAAAAAAGCGGAGTAATTCGGAAGTTGGGGATTGTACACGCTCACGAGCTAGTTCACCAAGCATCAATAATCGGACGGGGTGGTTTCTACGACGAAGTGAACCGCCCAACCATGGACACACGATTTTTGGGTTAAACGAACGTGAAGCTTCACTGTCGTCGTGCTCGTCGACGAGTCTAACACTTCGTGAGATACTAGAGGCCAAAGCCAACGGCAATCCATTCATCAAGGTTGGCAGTACAACACGGGGATTTAACCGATTAAAAGGGCGGAAGCCGTTGGAACATTTTTCGCACGTTAACCTGTTAAGACGTGGTAAAGTGGCTCGCCTGGAATGTTTGTACGGGCCCAGGGCTGAAGAGAAGGTGAAAAGTGGATTGAAGCGGAATGACGGGTGGGGAAGTAATGGATTGTATGAAGAGCGTGGTGCGAATGGGGGGAATCGGGAAAGTCGTAGCGATCGGAGTGGTGAAGAGCGAAGAAGTCGTGAACCCAAGTGTACGGTGGTTGTACGGGGGGGAGAGGGAACAATTGGAAAGTTAACGGCCCGACAGTATTCGCAGATTCAACAACGGAATCAGCAGCATAATTTAGTTACAGGGGATTATGAAGTGAGTAACAGCAACAGCAGCATTGGTGGTATCAACTGCGGATCGACGGCGGGAATGGGATATGATGAACAGAGTGTTACGCGATCAAGTTCACGAACCAGTAATGGGCCTAGATCACGGTATGCAGCAAGTTGTTCACCATCATCACGCTTTAATTATGCGCCTAGTATTCGACAGTTCAACGAGTCGTCCAGCCTGGGTGAAGGTTTAACATCTTTAAGTGGCGGGCATGCACAGTTGGCTGCTAAATCGGGCGTATACGGAGGAGCCTCAATGTTTTTTACGCCGGATCAAAAGTGTTCTATACTCTCGGCCACAACGATAAATTCACGCAGTGGCAGCGGTCGTGATGAGACTTGTGGAATACCGGTTGCTAGAAACGTTGGTCCTCGAGGGGGCGGTTCAGCTGGGTATATTTGTGACGAATGTTGTCGATTCCAGTTTGATTGCTGAAGGGATAGAATGGGGGAGCTTGTGCGATTGTGGCAGGAGATGAGTTCAAATGGATGGGATATGTATACAAATTGAACGGAAGATTTTGGTGAGATTTTGAGGGTATTCAAACCAGCGAATGTATTGTAGAGTTAACTAGGGAAAAACAAGTTGAAGAGCAAAGAAACCAAAAGTAGAAGATGTATGTACACCATACAAAGATTGATTACCGGGTAGAGTGGCGCGTAACAATACAAATTGAAGGCAAGGGATATTTGGAAAAAAACTACGGATAGTGATGCAATTTTACAGCAAGATCAACGAATATCGGGATGCCAGGGGGCAATTGGAGGAGGAAGAGGAGAGGGTCGATCAAGGGATTTTTTTGGATGAGAGATTTTCCGTCGCCAAAGCGAAGTTGACGAAGAAGATGAGGCTGATGATGGAGGCGAAAAAGACGTCGATACGGAGTCGGAGCATGCAGTGTGGATGGAGCTGGAAAGAGAATCGTGAAGAGTAGAGTCGGAGGAGCCTGAATGTGGGCTGAGAACTTTGGCGGGATGAAGTACCGGAGAAGGTAAAGATGACGACGATGAGGCAAGGGTAACGCTGGTGTGACAACTTGTTGATGAAGAATCCTCTGAGCATGGATCTTTGGGCACGGCGGATGAAGCTCCGGCAGGTAAAGGGGTGGTGATCGTGTTTGGGGGAGGGTTCATGATGTTGTAACTGATGATGTTACTGGTGCTGTTGCTCTGGCTGGTGGGAAGGGTCGATGGTTCAGAGGTTTTACTAACTTCTCGAGTCTCCGTTAACGTTGTGGTGTCCTTGATGGTAGCTCCGAGATACCGAATTCCGCAAAAGCATACCTGTGAACGACGCGGGGATGTTGACCGTAAATGCGAGGTGATTTTCGAATTTCGAAATAGAGATGGTCGACTTGACTTATTCGAAATAGACTGAGTCTGGTGGTTTTCCAGAGGCGATTCGCCATTGATGGTCGTCCGCGGGGGTCTTGCTACGTAAACTTGCCCTTTATCGCTAACCCGTCTAGACATCCATGATGAAAATGTAAACGGTTTAAACTTGCGAAGGCCCCATAAGTTTCCAATTCGACCATTGAACGCGGTCTTTGTATTTAATTCATCCCGAGATTCTGGATATCGGGGAATCGCTGGTGTAGGAAACGCTGGAACAGAGCCAGTTAAAGTATGACAAGCTAATGCTACTTGGTTGGGTAAACCGGGCGGAGATCCGGTGAAATTATCCTTACTCGACGAATTCTTGTGGTGAGTCGACACTCTGAATATTGTCGATGTAGTTGATCGCATATTGGCTGGTCCATTATTTGTAACTGCTGGCGCAAGGGGCAGACCGGGTGCCGCAAGTTCAGCTGCAATATTAACATCACGATGCAAGATCTGTCGGCATAGATCTCGGAATACTTCGTCGATATTTGCGCGTCGTCTGGCGCTTGTCTCGTAAAATGGAATATTACCCCACCGCTTACAAGTTTCATAGGCTTGTGTAAAAGGAACTTTGCGTTCAAGTTCAAGATCTGATTTATTCCCTACCAGAACCATCGGAACCTGTACATCTTTCTTAAGCCGTACAATCTGATCGTGAATAATCTCAAGTTCTTTCAGTGAAGCTGGACTCGTTAATGAATAAACCAGCAAAAACCCTTGCCCGGTTTTAATGTACATCTCTCTAAACCATTCAACATTTCAGTTAGCAATGTTAACTTTCCCCTTGTACATCTCAACTTTTCCATTTCTTGTAATTTCAACAACTTAGTTTCCTACCTCATTGCAGCTGAGTAAAAAAACATCATCAATTTCATCCGGTCAGCCAAACCATTCCACCAAAAGGTATACACAAGACAACCATGAGACTGACTTACTGAATTGTTCAGTTCCTGCTGTATCCAATATCTCCAAAACGATCTGCCAGCCCTGATCTCCTCAACAGATCTACGTTAGCCGTCACCGCTCGTTTACCATCAGTTTCAAAACACAATTTTGTCAAACGCACGTCAACATTCACCAACTTGCGATAAGAATCCTCGATGGTGGGATCATAGTTTTCGATCCAAACATTTCGAACAAATTGAGCTAGCCATAATCCAGTCGAGATTGGTGTTACAGTTAGCTTAAATGTCATGATCGCAATGCTCTTAGCTATTCCGTTTCATTTAACCCGCATACCCGTAACACAACTTTTACCAACACCGCCTGTTAAAAGTTAGCCTTAAGTGCTGATTGTAGGCTTAAATTTAGACTTACCCACACCGAGAACGACAATATGATATTCCCTAAAACCCAATTTTATCGAATTAGCAGCCATATCATTAGATCAATCAGCTTCCAATGTTAGGTGAGATGCAACGGTTGCCAGATGTTTCCCAAAGTATCACTTACCTGGGAGACATGAAAATGAGCCAAGCGTCAGGCGAATAATTAAAAATTCTTGAGAGCAACTGAATAACTTAAAGTTCACTTAGGACACAACGCACACTTAAACAAACGCTAGAGAGAGGAAAGCATGAACATATATCCGTTAGATAGATAAAAAAAAGCTGAGATTGAGATGAGCCGGAAGTTTAAGCAAGACAAGCGAACCAAGTAACACTCGCCGAATTCCGATCAGAGTGGATCGCGAGTACTGAGAGGTTAGGGAATAGGATTGCTAGATCAAGTATTTTAAAAGGTGGATAATAGGAAAAGAGTGACTTTTGAGTATTTACCCGTGGCACGATATTCCAAGCTAATCCCCAATTTCAGGGAGTAATCATGGAGACAGTCCCATAACGAAGGTAATTATGTTTCTCCCAAACAACTACCCTCAACCAACCATTTTCGTTTGACCACTTCCACCTTGAAAACAGATACACACAAGACGATTTGCAATGACATGCAAGGGTGCGCACGTACATGCACACACACACACACACGAACGAACGAACAAGCATGCATGCACGCGTACACGCACGCACACGCACACATGTTTCCCATGATTGTCGGCGCTAAAGTATGACAAGACATTCCCTAAGGGGCCGAGGGAGGGAATTGAAACATGGGAGGGTGACGAAGTTCGGTATATTTTAAAGCCGTTTTTGAATCGGGGCCAAACCTCGAGATATGCGGATGACAATTACGGATTCATTGCCCCTGGGATTGAAATAACGTGGCTCGTTGTGATGCAAAGTACAATGATTAGAAGCCATGTTACGAATAAAGCATGTGCTGATGGCTTGAAACTCTACTTGAAAAGTTGTTAAGCCAGTTCCCGTGCACTGTTCCGTTTTCAAGGGAAGGATAAGCGGGACGAAATGCTACGTGAACCCATACTCTATCAAAGTATTATACATATGCAAACACAGCAAATCGTAGTAAGCCTGATGACCACGTACCCTAGTTCGGCTTGTTCCAACGCAATGGACCGCCATGTCACCTAATGCCAACAAAAAGCTACGCACCAGTGTAAGTGAATAAAAGAGAGTGTATATGCGTGGGTAAAATCGAGTAAGCCAGGGCAAGGCACAGAGCACCGACTACTTATACACTCATATTTTTACCGAGACAGCGAGTGGAGAGGCACGCAAACAATCTCACCGTAATATTAGCTTAATATATGACACAATAGCTAAATCAAAAGTGAGCCAGCCGACACGCCAATTAAGGATGTATTAGAATGGATGCATGACATAAAAATCGGTCAAATTTATCAAAAAAGTATTTGAATATAGGAGAGGCTAAACATGATGAAATGAGGAGGGATAACAAGTTCATCTAAAGAGCGACATGCCAGCGCAAAAGCGGAGATCGACAAATCAGCTGAACAGTCGATGATGAGTAGACTTGCCCGGTCAAGCAGACGTGCATGCAAGGATGAGTGAATTTAAAGGGAAATCTTCCAAAAGCTGTTGTGAAGGAATATCAACCATTTCTAAGCATGATAAATTTAGCATGATTGATGAAAATTTAATTGAATAAAACTGGATTATCATTTAGCGTGTCGATTAAATTTCTCTCGAAAAAATTCTTCGTCCAATTTGTCGAAATTTCCAAAATCTCCCGAAATTCGTGCGTCAATCTCGCGACGAATCCAATTTATATAGATGCTTACCTAAGCAGAAGACGGTGCGGGCAATCTTTTGCCCGAGTCGGGAAAACAATGTTCCGCACTATATAAATTTTGTCGCGAAAAATTTGTGCGAAATTGGAATTGAATCGTGAAGAATATTTCGGTCATGATCATCTTACATTTTTTGCGCATGGGCCATTAAACTTACATCTCTTTTTAGTCTGTTCAAATTTTAAACCTTCACCGTTCATGATGGAGTCCACTCGATTTCCTTACAGGGATATGTTTCGATAATATGGTGAAAATGGATCCGGTTGACTCCTTATTGATCATATTTCTATCATACTACTTCGTTATATTTCTGTAGTATTTTCGGAACACACATGGAAACATCCACTGCACAACTATCATTCCATATGACAATTGCACTAATAAAGTGGATTTTGCCATTGACCATGATTGACCACTAATTATTGAATGTGGCAACTCTTTTCACTGGGACTTTTTAATTGGTATTAAATTTATGAACTTAAACATCTTGGATAACATCCAACCAGACCGGAAAATTACATATGCGCTACGTTAACTTCCTTGCCTAATTTTCCACAGCTTTTATAATGATAGCACACATCGTGATTATCTGGGTTAGTGAAATATAGATCATCTGAAAAGTTTGACATATGACAATGATTTTTATTTTCAAGTTGATTGATTGAATAGTGATGAATTTTATAATGGAATTTGTAACGGTTTACCTGGCACACTTATTTCCCGATGCTCTCTTTTGAATATCTGACTTCCCACTCGAGGACTTTTGGCAGCTCACAACTTCAAACGGTCAACTACGCTTTATGATCTGGGTTACATTCGTAATATCCGTTTAACTGTGTTCCTGTTTTTCCCCTTGTGCAGTGTATTTTCACGACCGGGAAACCCTCGTCTGCGATTAACATTCCTACGTTAATCACTTTATTTGTACAATCTATCATTAGTCAGTTGGTCTTGATGTAATTTCCAAGTTAATTTTACGCTATACAATTTACCTATAACCGGATCGACTATCACAGGTTAATGCAAACGAGCATCTCCGTATCTATCATGTGTGTGAGCTTACATGTATTAAGATTGCCCGAATATCTAGCCAGTGGGTTAAATTAGCGTGGAAAGTAACCACATTGACATGAACAAATGGAATCGCGTTGTAACTCTTATCTCCCCTTATACGAGGCTATAAGCATTTCGAAAGCAAAATTTTTTAATCGTTATAAGACTCTTATCCGACTGTTAGCACCTGGTATTCGGTGATTAGTTTTAGTTAACATTAAAATGATATGGTGCTTACTCTTGCAACATATCATATATGTCTCGGGTTGGATTCAAAGACTAATGCAGCGGCCACTGTACTGATTAACGTTTGAAATTAATTCCTTAAAAAATGGTGCGGTGGTTTTCGATTCATAATTAGCAACGGGGTAGATGGGTCAAAATTAACTTGTTCTACACGTCTGAATCCGCATTAACATCGGATTTCTTGGTTCGCAGTTAGTTGTATTTGTTAACGTGTGAACTGCTTGGTAATTGGTTGATGCGGATGTCGAGCAAATAAGGGTGAAGTATAAAATTGCAATTTGTAATGCGCACAATAGTAAAGGTGACGGCAAACGGGCATATATTTAACATGGCTTAAAATGCGCCGGTCATACCTTTTTTTTGGGTAAACAAATGGAATAAATGAGGAGTATAGAGTGAAATTTCGGGTGTATTCAAGGTTTTTACGGTCGATTATCACTATGTTATTCTCCCGAGTGTCTCATTATGAATAGTACACGCAAGCTGGGGAGTGTCTATTAGGAATAAAGGACCAGGGATGGAGGCGCACAGTTGATATTTCACGCTAGTTGGAGACTGGTGATTGCATTGAAGATTGGCATAGCAGCAGCCATGCGCAGATCCAGGGACAGAGAGAGCGCATTAACTTGTTATGTAGCCAGGTGAATGATAGAGTAAACGCATTGTATAGTGTCGTAATGTGTTGTACTGTGTTGCGTTGCGTTGCACTGTACAGTAACCGCTGACTTTTTATTGAAGTTGGTGACTGCAAACTACACACGGGTAGTTTGTGAGCGCGTATACGTCACCCGTTGCATAAGTATTGATGATACTTTTCGATACATAGGCAACTTTTCCCGGTTCACCAACTCAAGCTGCATTTTAGCACAACTTAAACATTATCTATGCACCAGCTTCCCATTTTTTGGTAGTATGCGTAAAACGTTGACATAAATTTATAAAGACTTTGGTATAAATAGTTTACTCAACTTTTAAACGTAACTCTCAAAACCAAAAATCACCGAATTTCGCGCCCAAACCACACTAGACAAACCCGAGTATCCGATTCCTGCCGCGCACAAACCAGCATGTGCCATCCCTTGATTTACGTAACGGCTTTCCAACTAACCACCACTACAACCATCATCATAACCACCGTCATAACCATCACCGTCCACTCCAACTCCGTCTTAACCATCCATGCCCTTCGCCGTTCCCCGTCGCTCCCCAAATCTTCCACGGCCCGGCAAATCCTCGGCACGTGTTTCTCACGTGACAACGATCTGGGGCGCGTGGGAAGGGCGAGGATTTGGAGGGTTTTGGAGATGGAGTATTTTTGCACAACGGTACGCAATACGAGAATTAGCGATTCATGCTTGCGTTAGCATCTATGGACGGTTAATTAGAATGTTCACTTGGTTAGATGGACTTGGCGGTATTCGACTTAATGTTTGAACAGGATCTCGGGCAAAACTTCCGCGTATTTCACCTGTAATGTCGCTGTCGGTGGTGTATTTTGTTCAACTAAACTTATTTAGGCGGTAAAGTTACCGTTGGAGAGCTTCTTCTGTACTTAATCTCAGTACTCTACGTTTTGCACAACTCACTCATTCTATTTTTACTTGTTGTATTGAACGGTAAAATCTTCTTGGGTAGGCGCGCATGCGCGCGTGTTTGAGATACTCACGGATTGCTGGTTTATCCTTTATATCTTATCTTTCCTTTCCTTGGTTGAAAGTTTTCCTTATCTTTCAATTTACAGGCCTAATTACTCTCTTATCCATACGTACGCGCATACAATCATTACGCAAAAACGGGAAGACGATGTGCTGACCTGTTGCCTGGCCCGTTCCCAGCAATCAAGGTCGTCCAGTTCAGCTTAACCTTCTTACTCTTACGCACTACCTCGTAATAATCTTATCCATTTACACAATACCTTAACTTTACGGGAAAAAGCATAAGAATTGTACCGTATCAGATCAGCGATGCGTCGCGAAATTTTACTTAATTTCTTTGCTAGTACAGGCTTGTACGAAAACCGCGATAGGTCAAATAACAACTTCAAGATTTTATACATACCAATCCATACTCACGTATACGCAGGCAAACATACTCAAACCTGCTGATTACAGAGCCAAGCTGTCGACTGTAGGTCAATATTACCACACATAACTGAATGGGCTACAGGCCATGGCGGTGAGTTGCTTCATCTGCCGAACCACATGGTATGATACGGTCATATGGCAGAGTAAACCCTCGGGCATTTTATGTCCTGTCTGTGCTTGGGCTACATTATACCCGATTCGTATCGCCATAGTGGAAACACTGAAAGAGCGTGAGCTCATTAGCTGCCGTATAAACGAACTAAGTGGCAAAAGTCATGAGACTTCAAAAGAACCGGTAGTTGATAAAATTGAAGAATACTTAAGGTTCACACGCTTGGTCAACCAAGCAGAAGCTTATCGACAACATTCTCGTGAACTTAATCGAAAGGCTAAGGCAGTAAAAAAAGAAATCGAAAAATGGAAAGACTGGATCGCTAAACGACGCGAGGAAGTAAAGCGCCAGCAAGTTTGGACTAACGAATTTAAATTGATCAATGATAATCCCGAAAAAACCGCAATGCAAGATACTACCTCCAAATCGGTAAACGAAGCTAGCAGAAAACTGAACGAAATCATGCACATGGTTCAGTTGAACCGTCAAAGGTTGTGTGAAGAGCTGAGTTCACTTATGATGATACGAGGATTGAGCGAGGTAGATGACCAGAAGGAACCTCACAAAACCTGGAGCATGGGAGGTGTACATATTTTCAACATGAAAGAGCTGGGCACGGCTAATCCAATCCGAGTATCTGCAAGCTTAAGCATGATAGCTCGCATTGTGGTTCATGCATCAGAGTATCTGGACGTTAGCCTACCAGCTAGCATCAAGTTTAAACAGCCGTTGATCCCCATGATTTCTGTGCCAGTCAGCGCACTGAAAAAGTATCTTGATTTAGCCTTGTTTAAAATCCTGTGCGATCTCGGTCGCGAAGATTTATATCACACTGGGCGTGAAAAACGACGAGAGCAACGACGTAATCGTACAAGTACTTCCCAGTATCCCCACGCTAATGGTACTCAGGTTTCGTTGGATCATTATTTGACCCGAAAACTCTCCCTTGAGCAACCCATTCATGATCTTATCGCCAAAAATAATGTTGACAACTTGTTCGAATTTGTTGAAGCAGTTTCATTACTTGCATGGGATATCGCGTCACTTTGCCAATATCATTCTATCGGATCCATTAAATCATGGGACGATATTTGTGACATTGGTGGTAATCTGTCTAGTTTTTTAAACGTGCATCATAAAAAATAGCCATCGGTCACTCGTAGCAGGCTGGACGAATGACCAATCTGCAAGCGTTGTTAATCGAAATCCAACCCAACCGAAGTTATGTACAACTGTACGCTGTGAAGTTTCATCGTTCGAACGAGGAAGACAGTAATAGAGAACTGAGCACTGAAACGCCACATGATCACATAGTTCCAAGATAGCCATAAGTCTAATTTTAGTTGATTGGTAAAGTGTTAACGATTTTGTCGGGTTGACAGAACATAAAATTGGTGTCTGATACACTTACGCTGACTTAAATGATGTAGTTGCTCCAGGCTCGTCCAAAAACACGAACAACGCTCGTGTATCTCCTTTACACGCAACAAACCCGTTAAAACGGGAACTTGCCTGATACACCCATAACTCAAGCCAACTGAGAATCCGTGGATTTTGACTTTCGTGTAAATTCTGCCACCATTGCTCATGTACTGAAGCAACGTTCTGCCCCATTTCTACTCCTCTTGGCCGGTCCTGGGATAAATGTAAATCTTGCCTGGACTCGGCTGGCGTGAACATTGCTAAGGGATCCCGATGCGTTGTACAGTTTTCCGTCTCACCCTGAAAAACTGCTCGCAGGTTCGCGCAAAAGAGTCTCTCACACTCTTTCGCAATGTTGCACGCGGCGACAGCTAGCCTATCTCCATGCTCGCCGTCTCGCTGTCGCCATCGGTTTTCCGTATCGACCTCAGGAACACCACGTTACTCCCCCTCCTGTGTCTGTGCCGAAGTATTGGAATTCACTAACTCCACTGAATTCACTATGGTTGGTAACCGCATAACAAGATGCTAATAGAACTTTGGGTCCGATATTCTCATTTACTCGACCACTTCGCGTCGTCAACTTCACCATTGTACGCTGCATCCCTGATGAATCTACGCGTGCCATGATTGTTATCTTGCTTCTAACTGATTTGCCGCAAGTGATTTTAATACTACAGTATGAATAAAATTTCGGGTTGTTAGTAGGAAAAAATACAGACCTTATGGCACGTCTTCGGTGTTGAAGCCGTTGCTCTCGATAAATTTTGTAAAAGTGAACACGTCTCGTAGCCAATAATGATCTGGTTGTCAATTTTTAACTCTATACTACGTTAATTCTTGATTTCACCTAAAACTCCCCCGAAATCATGACTAAAAAACCTTCATCTTACCTACTCTACACACACAAACGTTTAACTTGAACTAAATTCTCGCGTTGATAAACTTGAATAACTTGTTACGATGTCACTCGCACTCTGTCATCGTGCCATTCCGATAACACGTCCCCATGTTTTTCCACGTGACCTTTCCTTCCCTACGGAAGAATACTTTTCCGCCCTGCAGCCTGATCAATCCTTGCTGACATAATCTTGCTGTAAAAGCCGGCACGTGACAGTGCTGGGTGAAATTTTTGGAAAATGTTTTGCGATAAAATTTCATGAAAGAATTTGTGTTAAAGAGGATAAACCTTTTTGTTAACTTGTTTATCTCTTTAATACCATTTTAGCTTAAACAGTTATATAGTATGGAGGAGGAGTTTTTCACTGCCAAAGAATTGTCTATTCATGCTTACTAGTTATGATATCATAGTTTTTATACAGAAATAATTATATTGCTTCACTCAGAATTGCGATTTCGGGTATTACTGCTGTTTTTCTTAGTTTAGCGAATGTTCCGTTAAGGCTTTTGAATTGAAATTAATTCAAAAACCTGATACATTATTCAAAGATTTATAGTTTTACCATTTTTATAGGTTCGTTCTTCCAATAAACTGTGCCTTTCGACGCTTACTGATCGCATATCTTTTACTGTGTGTAGCACGATTTTTCAGGTTTATGCAGGCAAATGTGGTAAACTTTATCAATAGCCTTTGTCAAAGGCTCAATGCTTCAGTTAATTCCTTTTTGTCTTTTATTTAGTCAGTAATACGCTACTGTTTTCTCTTTTAATCAATGCATATTTATCGTAAATTTTAGGCACATTTCAGTTTCTACATGTTTCTTCGGTAAGGCGTTGCGTTTGCTACGTTGGGCTTACAATGCTATTTTCAGCATTAACATATTTCTTAGCATGTTAACCCCATTTTATATCACCTATTAGATTGATGGTAATTGTCCTTTTTTACTAGGAGAATTTTAACACATGCATGTTCACCGTACTATTATCATTGAATAGCTTAATTACATGTCAAACTTACCCACCTCTGGTACGTGATTAGTCTTATAACCGTGTTATGCTGAACTCGCATTTGAATCCACATGTGTATATGCAATCTTGTATCATTACTTCCGTGCGCAATCTACACAATACAACATTATAAAATCATGTCAAACATTTTTTAAACGGACTAGCGTTAAATTTTTTATTATTGGGTTTTTGCAACATTTATACAGTAGCACTTTTGTGCTCAGAATATCAAACCTTAGCGTGCGCCATCTCTGTATCACATTAACCCTTGAACTAAATCTGAGTACTATAGTACCCCGCGTGCTATTGTCGCGCCTAAGTTAAATCTTGGAACGATACTATTTGCATAAATTAAGATTCCTGAAAGTAAATTTATTCAATAATTCGTTTACAACAATGTGTTTTAATTACCATGCTCAAAATTCCTCGAGTTAAAGCATTCCCAATGTCTTGCTCAAATTGCCATACAAGTGGCTATGAGTCATCAACAAGGAATGCTAACAACACAAGGATGAATATTTCCAAATCCAATTAATGAATGTATTATTTGTAAACGAAACAAAACAATCCAATGGCATGCTACTCAATAAATGTTTAACCACAAAAAGAATACTTAAATGCACTAAAATTTTCCCGTCACCAAACTCTCTCCCTACAGCTCGGCCCGAATTGACTCGAAGTGCCTGACACGTGATATATTTCATACGCACGGCTGCGGCTACTATGACGTCATGTGTGCGGTTTTTCGATTTTCCGATTCCGTGCAATGATGTAAGCCAGTCACGGTGGCTTGAAAGGGCTCTGCTGATCCGAAGATTAGCCGTGCCACAGCACGTGAGATCTGACGATGTTTTGGGGGAAAAAAGAAGAATTTTTCAAGGGAAACTGTGGATTTAGATTTTTATAATGCAGCATTAATGATGAATTGATGGATCATGAGTAGTCTAGATTTGGTTTAACTTGCTATTCTGTGTTGGGTTTAGTTCTTTGAGCTTTCCATGTTATTCCAACTTAATTGTCTCGTTAACTTTATTAATGTGAGCATTAGTAGGTTTTTGTTCGCATGTATAATTGTATGTGGGTATACGATGAATCAAGATTTTAATCTAGGCAAATAAACTACAACAAATTGAATTTTTTTAAACGATTTGTGCCGTTAATTTAATATATGTGCATGTATTCTTAGATGGAAAGGCTTGAGTTATAATGGAAAACTCTCCTATACACTTGAAAACAATGACCCAGTAAAAATCACTCTATACGCGACTTGTTAAGTTAATCGAGCACTAGATGCGCAGAAAATGAACTTAAGAATGTATGTATATTTAAAGATATCTTTCATTAAAAAGAGAAATCAATTTAAGTAGCAATGCAGTAAAAGCCAAATATATCATACTACGTATAATAATGAGCAGTAATGCTTAAGCAAGCTACTTAATCATTATCCCATAGTAGCCAACAAACCCAATAAACTGTCCGGATATATTTACCTCAATCATTACCATTACTCCACTATTAAGCATCAGCTTGTGTAGCCAAATAGATTTGGTTTGCCAATGTTAGTTTGAAACATCATTAATTTTAAGTCAACATGCAAATACCAATCCCACCGTCAATCTACCGTGGTTTCCCTCCAAAGTATTTACTTGACTCGATTCATATTCCATTCCGTAAAATCTTAGCATGAATTTTGGAATTTTTTAAGTCCAAGCTATCAAGACTATCACCATAGCTTCACTCTTAATCGTCATATTACCACACAAAGCTTGCCTTATTGATCATTTCGATCCATTTCCGTTTATGTTAACGCTATTTAAAGGCTCTTAAGTTTAACGCTATATTATAACAAAGAGTATGATTAACTGACCCAATTTCAGATAAACAATCCACCTATGCATTTTCTTATTCTCATTAATAAAATATTCAGGCAAAGGTCCCCAATCATTGTCACTTCTCCACTCCATCATATTCCAAATTCGCGCGCGCCGTTTGCCAAATCAATTTAGCTTATATAATCCTACAGAGGTTTGGTGTGGGAGTTCGTGGGGGAGAAAGTTGGTTGGAGCGGGTATTTGGGCGTTCATGGTGCCAGAGAGAATGATTGAACCGGTGAACTATTTACTCGACAAACTAGAGTAAGCGAGAGAAGAAGAGAGAGTGTGTGTGTGTGCATATGTGTGTGCGTGTAACAGGGTTTCCACTTGTCACGGTATCATTGTGTCAATTTAAGTTGGCACATAAAGTGGCATTTTCCGCTTAACTTTACCTTGGGGTACGGGCATTAGAAGAAAAATTATCTCTCGAGTTCAAACATTTCGGCGGGAGTCACAAAATACACTAGTGTGTAAACAACCGTTACCATTTAAATTTATGTGTTAGCTAACGTGGAAAAAAAAATCGAGGCATACTTTTTATCGTACATTCCGTCGTATAATATTGTGTGCTCACATTAAAAAATATTGCTCAAACGAATACTAAAGAGAAAGGGGTGGTTACAGCACTCATAATTTGTGCCAGTCAATGCAGGGAAAAGTGTAACAGGTCGCAGCGTTTACGTATAATCAGGAATTAACGTACAGGGATGAACGACGACGTATGGAAGAATAGGCGGGTTCGAAACACGCGTACACCGCGTCTTGAGTTATCAATTCCCGTGCGAAACACGGCAGGGGAAAGTAAAACCGTAAAGGAGTGTTACGAGCACAGTGAACCAATAGACGTACGGGATACTACACAGAATGACGCTAAGGGTTGTAATGAGCGAAGGTTGGACATCGAAAGCTACGCTCCCGATTCCACGGAAAGGTACGTTTAAACCGTGATTAATACGGTACGATTGACTGCCAACCTTTGGTTAATATTAATCTCTATATAGAACTCATGATGTCGAAGACGTGGATCAATTGGACGAAGCAGGGTGGAAAGCTGCTAGTTTAGATGGCCGGATTATTGTCTTAGGTATTCTAGGTGAGGGTGCAAGTGGCTCGGTCCGACGATGTAAATTAAAGGATGGGCACATTGAATTTGCATTAAAGGTAAGTTCAACGCTGTAAGCTAGAATGCAAACTCAACGCTATGTGGGCTAGAGAGTGATTAGTGGGTTCAGTATCCGTTAACTTGCACATACATACTTAACGCGCGCGTGCATGCACGTAGGAAATCACTACGAACCCGGATGCCAGTGTGAAAAAGCAAATCTTTCGCGAAATCAACTACAATAGGCAGTTTCGTAGCAACACCATTTGTCGTTATTATGGGGGCTTCATGGACGATTTCACGGGGACGGTCAGCATTGCAATGGAATACTGCGAAGGAGGATCTCTAGACAGCATATACAAGGAAATCAAGAGACTTGGAGGACGTACGGGCGAAAAGGTTTTGGGGAAAATTTCCATAGCCGTGTTAGAAGGACTTACTTATTTACACTCTCACAGAATATTACACAGGGATATTAAACCATCGAATATACTGTTAAAGCGAAACGGTGAAATTAAGTTATGCGACTTTGGCGTTAGCGGGGAATTCAGTACTAAAGGTGATGCCAACACGTTTATCGGAACCAGTTTTTACATGGCCCCCGAAAGGATTACCGGACAATCCTATACCATTACAAGCGACGTATGGAGCCTGGGAGTAACTATGTTGGAGGTTGCACAACATCGTATGCCATTTGCAACAGAAGAGCCTGACATACGATTTCGAGCGGGGCTAATTGACCTGTTAACGTACATCGTACGACAGCCAACTCCAGTTTTACGGGACGAGCCGGAAAGCGGAATCTATTGGAGTAATAATTTCAAGAATTTCATAGCACATTGGTATGTAGACGGCCTTTCTTACAAGCGTGTGTGGACGTATGTGTGCATACTTGCTGTGTATCGATTAGAATAGAAGCTTATAGACTAACGTGAATGTGCATAGCCTGGAAAAGAACCCTGACATACGACACCCCCCCTGGAGAATGTTAGAACATCCATGGATATGCGAAATGAAGAACCGAAGGGTAAATATCGGTGCGTTTCTCGAGCATGTTTGGCCGATGAAAGACTGAGCTGAGAAGAGCTCACGTATAAGTGATAAACTTGAGCGTGAATTGGAAAGTTGACGCGGTCATGACCATTGATGAACAAGAAGATCCTTTTGAGCGTAAAAATGGCCGACTATAAAAATGATCATCTCGCGTATCGCAAGCACGGTGTCATGTTGAGGTAGTGTAGGAGGAAAAGAAGAATTAGAGTGAGAAATAGACGGGGAGGGCGGAGGTGAGGATGAGGGTGATGAATCATCGTTGATCGGAGATGATGAATTTCGACGAGTGAAAGAGGAAGTAGGAGTGTCAATAGATGTAGACGTATGATCTTCCAAATCACGCGAAGCAGGACTTGATTTAAGGGAAACTACTCGATTAACGAGCGATCGAAGGTACCAAATATGATCATTCAATAAAGATCCAGGCGGAGGTATGAGTGCAAGTAAACCCCATATCCAGTAAGGAAGACTAGAGTTAACAAGGTTGACCATAGTCAAGCAACGCGTAATGTAACGCAAAAGAGCGATCTGACATGAAAGGTTAAATTGAATAAGTTGACTGGAACGGGGTAATGAAGAGAGAAATAACTTTTTCCACTGGGCAAAGGAAGCCTTAGTATGACACGTAATAACATTTGTTGAATCACAAGGAACTGAAAACACGCGATGTTTAGCAAGTGTATTGCGAAGGCGCAAATAATTAGCGTAAAGTCGAACATGAAAAGCTTCGGAACACGTTATACGCTTGATATTTAGCGGTGTGATACGCGGCAAGGATGGACTGGACGTGCTCAGCGGTAGTCTCGATGAACTATTATTATCAGATGACTCTTCAAGTTTAGGCGGTGCGCTTAATAGCGCAGGAATTCGTTGAGCTTGTTCACTAAAAGTGTACGATACGCGACGACAACGACCGCGGCGCCGCACAATCGCATGCACCGCGCCGGGTCGTGCAACGCAACGTGACGCACCACATTAAGGTGCAGACGTTAACCACACATGCACTGAATAATTAACGGAGCGGCATCCATAGGGCTGAAAGCACCTAGGAAAAATCCAACCAACGCCTAAAATGCTTGGTTTAGCACGTTTCACGACTCACTGAACTTGTTTGAGGTAGCGGTGCGCTTGAACAGTTAGCAAATCATCGCTTGGTAAATCAGGATGGGGTGTCAACGGAAGAGCAAGGGCCGAATTCGATGGTAATGAGCATGAAATGGTAATTTTTCTGAATTTTTTCATCGTGGGGTTTGGAAAAATCCATTTAATTGTCGACCTGCAATAACTTTCACCTTCGAGTGCGCGTTTGTTTTATCGCCAAAATTTTCTCTCTGCCGGAATATCATCGGCCCGCCCTACCCAACACATGATCTTCCACCGACAAGCCACTGTTTGTGGCGCATATTTGCCACTGACGTGGGAGCGGGTGGGAACGAGGATGGAGAAAAGGTAGGGCTTAGTTGATAATTAGCGTCTAGCACAAGTTTAATGGGTATGACGTTCCTACCGAGTAGTTTGGAAACTTGTTACACGTCCACACACGGTGCAAGTAAATGCGAGTTTATTTTAATCTGAACGAAGAGTGGGCGAGCGGGTGTGAGCTTATACCTTCATATTAACTTATCTATTCCCTCCATACATATTCTTGGGTTCCTTTGCTAGTAAATAAACTTTTACAAAGGGAAACACTATATATAAACGCACGTGCTTAATCATTATTGTCGTTTGTGCAATCGCGATCATAGCCGTATAGATAAGATAATTGTTACAAAGCTCTATTGAGCAATTGACTCAGCATATAGGCGCAACCAACTTGTTGGATGGTTTTCGCATTCCCGAGAGGCTCAACATATTGCATACACGGGTAAAATTAAATATTAGTTAATTTGACACTGAATGATATCAAAGGCGAGTACCTCTAACGCTCAACTTGCCTCGACAACCGTTATCCTGGGAACCTCGTTTAACCACCCGTTAACTGCTACACTGTTGCGCACACTCGCACACACCCCCGCTAAGTAAGAGTTAACACACATGTATGTATATTCTACCGGTTTTTACCAAAATTGTATACCCGTTCGCCACATACGCACAATAATCACTTTAAACCAAGCTAAGGCTCACGTAGACATTGCGTGGCCCAATGTACATTGCTCACATGGCGCGCAAAATGAAGAAAGTGCATGTTCGTCCTTGCGCTCCCACTAATCCACCCAAACACATACCCGCACAAATTACTCCACCTCAATAACCTACCCGCTAGTCCACATACATGGGCCTCCATAGTACCAAGAGCAACCATGATCGCCCGAAAATCGAAGACAAGATGTATTAAGGCGATTCGTTCCTTTCCTAAATAGGAAATACACGTGATGCCGTATTACCTCATCGCCAGGAATGAAAATTTTCGACGATTTTGCCGCATAAATTCCTTTTTTCGTTTAAAATTTTCTTCTGCTACTCGTCGTCCACATTAATTCACTTCTCCCTGATACTTCTAGCTTGTGCGCCTCGTTTTTATGAATTTGATACTTTGTTTCATTCTGCCATTACTTCTTCCACCAGTCCGACCTTTTGCTCCTTTTTTCCCATCGTGATCATCTTCGTATCGCATCTTTTCCCACTTATATAAACCCCAGCTTCACTACTTTGATCCAGCTACCCTTTTGGAAAATTATCCATTTTCTTTCTATAATGCCTTCTTTTCCTCAGTCTTCTTCATCTGCACCTCACACTTCGTGTAATCTTGTTCACTCGCGTGCTATTTTGACCACTTCTGTTCCTTCGTCTTCAAGATTTTGGAAACGTTCTAAGCAATTATTCTCCCCACCATCTGCTTTGAAACGCCTGTCAACATTCAACCTTCTTCCAAATCGTTCATCGTCTACATTAGCTTCTAATCCTTCTTTACTCAGTTCATCTTGTGACTTATCACCCAATTCTAATTCTCCTCCAACACCTTCTACTGCTTCTTCATGTACGACTAATACTTCTGTCACTTCTCAAACATCAAGCTCATCCTCCCCTCTAAATTCTGGATTCTTCGAACTTCCTAAACCTTGTTATCAACGTATTTCAATAGTTCGCTCCATTTCTCTTGGAAATCTGTTCTCTTCTTCACTTAACGCTGCTGGCCCATCGTCTATTCAGTCCGAAACTTTTCGCCCTCCTAGTACCGCTGTTCTGCTGTCTGCTTCTGACCGTAAATCTCGACATAAAAGCTGGTTTTCCGCTACATGGAACTTTAACTCTGCTCAAAAACCAACCCAATCCCTAAATGATACTTTAAAGTGTCCCTGGAAGCTTAATTTATCGCCTTCATCTTCTCCCTACGAATCAACATCTCCACTTCCATATAACGTTTACCTACTCACCCAATGCCAAAAAGTTAACGAGTTATGGCTCGACGATGCTGATACCCTTGTGTACTTATCCTCCCCTTCTTCTCATTTGCCCCCCTCATTTAAATTGCACTCTTCACTAATCCGACACTCTCGTACCCTATCCGCACTTCTCTCTGCAACACATGACTCTGCTCAACTCTATCATGTATATCTTTCGCTTGACCTAAGAGTTTTTCAAGCTGCCGCAGCGGATCATGTTACATTGGCCTACGAAAATGATATCGAGACTCTTGTAGCCATCAGAAATCTTTTTGCTTTCTTGAACGACCGGTTTTTCGTAGCCACGCGACAGAACCCCACCCTCGTTCACATCTTTGCTAAACTGTCCCATAGTTTAGATGCGTACCATTTCATTCAACACAGCTCTCCCCAATGCTTTACACCAATTGTCGACACCAAGTTTAACGCTTTCGTCGAACGCTTAGGTCTTGGTGATCCGAATGCCGATGTCGAAACTGTAGTTCAAGGTTTAATCCTGGGCGAATGTATGCGTAATGCACAATTTTACCTATACTGTTTCTCTAGGGTGGTCGGAATGTACGGTGATAATGTTCGCATTAACCTCGCTGAATACGAGGAATACGTTAGTTGGCGCACTCGTGAAAGAATCGAACGTGCCGTTATGGATTTGGAATCACGGGTACGCCTTGTTCATGATAAACTTCTAGAGTTCCATTTCCCTTACGTTTTTTCCGGTTTAATGAGCTCAAAAACTTCGATTGAATGTAAATTTGTTCGTTTCGACGTCTGGAAGCAAGGCTTTCTTGTGGCCAGGCGAATAACTTTGAACCATGTCCGACGAAGATACGGATCGTGGCCCCCCAAAGCCGGACGAAAAAAAGTTAAACTTGAGACTTCCGGGTTAAACCGAGTGGTCTTAAAACAGGTTTATGATGAATTCTGTCAATTGTACGATTTATATGTTGATAGGTCCAACGTATCGCCCCGCGCGATTCCGCGTTACCGAAAGCCGGAGCGGTGTACAGAAAGGTCCCATGAATTTACAATTCAAACTCTTCGTTGTGTTCTAGCTGAAACGGATAATTCACTTCCACCTGTGCTACCTGCTATACCTTTTGATGTTCCTATTTTGCCTGACTTGAACTCTTCAATGATGAAAATTTCACTCAAGTCGTTTAACGTTGACACTGTGATATCATCAACGTATAATACCGATTGTCCAACTATTGGAAGTGCTTCCTCGCTTGTTTCACAGTTCCGACAGGCCGAGCGCAAATCATGGGCAGGCCGTTCAATTCAATTTGCTCAAAGCTTTCGCATTGGTATATGGTTATTTATATACTCCGTCATGCAAAGTTTGCCAATTTTGGTAGTTGATGCTCCGCTCATTGATGCTACCGAAGTTAGCCAGTGTGAACACTTTCTCTGTATGTTTCCGAGAAATGGATTACCCTGGAAAAATGGAAATACTACCAAAGATTGTAACGAACGATTTGATCAACCCCGATCGAAACGCACCTCATATCAGTCATCTGTTCACTCACTGCTTCCATCCGCTAATGATTCCAACTCTGTTGAGAGCATCTACAAGCGTAGTTATGCATGGAAACGCTCAGTCGAATGGCTTCAGCAGTTAAATTCACCCGTTCCAACTCCTTTAAAATTTAAGCCTTCTTTTGCCTCTTCTTACCGCCCTCAATCATTTTGCGACTTTCCTTTCACATTTCCATCTCCCCTTTTGTATCCTCAGGACGCAGATCTTAATACTGATCTTAGTATTGACTTGCCGTACAGCTTAGAACCCAATTCCGAGCGCCAACTTGTCGCAACGCCGAATTAACTAGCTTCAGCTTAATTATAATTTTAATTCCGTTAACTTCTACGCCATTTTGCACAATATCTCATAAACTTAGAGCCCATGCTCAGACGGTAAAAGTCGAATGTGCACGCGTGCGTTGTTTAATCCTTGGTTCTTTATGCCACTCAACTTTCCTTTTTTAACTTGCATGCGACGATACTTTTTTAAACAGACTTATTCGTCAATTCCCCCTCCCCGCCGCAAGTTAGTCTCTCTTATCAATATCATATCTCGGACGCCTAAAATCTATAGTTAATCTTATTCGTAACATTATATTTCCCATTTTCCATTTATTGCTTTATACAGCCGTAAAATTTTTAATAGTTATTGCCGTACTAAGAAGTTCCGTTCATTTGACATCACTGATGATTTATCGGTGAATTGTCCGCAATCCAATCTTTCGGTAACTTTACAATCTGTTTGGTTCCTTCGTAACGGGGAATTTCGATGTTGAAAGCTCGTAATAAACGCTTGGATATAAACCTACGTTTTCAATACAATTTGTATTAGCCAATAATGCGTGTACCAGGGTGCTAAATTCCATTCCACTATACGAGCGAATGATTATGGTGAAAGATACATTAAGTTTACTTACCTTCCCCCGAGAAAGTGTCTCCCGTGAAAGAAGCGCATGCCTGCTTTTGGAGCAGATAAACTTATCAAAGCAGCAGGGTGATAGGTATTACCGAGTCCTTCCACGGGAGGTCCATCATTTACACTCCATGATGAAGGAATATCTACGGCGAGTACGGGGGTACTGGTTTGCTGTAGCATCTGTATAGCATGATCGAACGGTGCACGTACACTACCTGTAAAGCTAAAGCCTAGTTGATGTAATAATAGTTAGCATGTTACCGAAGGATAGGCAAGCAGGTGTACACCCTACAAACACTCACCGAATATGGCATCGACAATGAAGTCGGCGTTGTTCAAGGTATCAGGTTCTAATTCTATCAGGGGAACTTCAAGATCGGTGATTTGCTTAAGCAATTGCTTTTAACATGATCAACATTTGCCAGTTGTTTTTTTTCAGAGTAGCACGAAAGTAAAGCTTACTGTAAAAAGGTCACCGCGTCCACGCTTTGGATAATAAACTTGAGGGGCGTAACCGAAATGTTGCAAATGGCGTGTTGCCACAAGTCCATCACCACCTATACACGTTCATTATCAGGTTGGTTAGGGTCAAAACTTATTTTAGATATAACTTACCATTATTACCGGGACCGCAAAGTACGATGACATTTGGACCATTGGCAGGGGCATGAAGTTCGTATACTATATTACATTTAGCCATGCTCAAGAATCGCGCGTAGATTTACGCGTTTTCACATAAATTAGACTGTTTCAAAATAATATACTTACCCGCTTCAGCAACGGATAAACCAGCCAATTCCATCAACTGATGAATGGAAAAGCCCCCATCAGACATTAAATGTGCGTCCAATTGTGCAGCGTCTTCAGCATTTAAAGTCTAAATGAAATGCCCCCTCGCATGGCAAGGAACATGTAATTAAGAGCATATAAAGTTAGATTTGCATTGATCTATTAGCTTCGATAGATTTTCAATCTCACTCGTAACATTTTTCCAATTTTAAACCACAAATACCATTCGAATCCTAAACCACGCGTATTTTCTCTCGACATCTCTTCCTTCTCCTACCCTTCCAAGGCAAAGAACCGGCCGATGACTAATATGATACTTACTAAGAGGGGAAAAAGATGAGTTAGGCGAGAAGACACACTTATGGGAGGGATTTGAGGGGAGGTTAAAGATTGATAAATTAAGAAAATTTTGGTTCATAAATTCTAAAACGAGTGCGTTTACCTTACCATAGGGTTATAAAGTTTATTACCTTCTGGAAGACTGGTCACCATGTCAAAAGTTACGGGTATGTTAAAGGTTGGGAGTGTATAAGGTTTAGTTTGTTTGCTGGAATTTTTGGTGGTGTGCTGGTGTAATGAATATTATCGATGAAAGAGACTAATGGAGTTGGTAATGGTAAATGAATAAAAGTCGCTGGTGTGCGCGCAAACGTTAAGGAGTTATTACAATACTCTCTGGAAACAAAAAAGCGAAAATTCTTGGAAACCGTTGAGTTACAAATTGGTTTAAAGAATTATGATCCTCAACGTGATAAACGATTTAGTGGAACAGTGCAGTTACCTACTGTGCCGCGACCTGGAATGTCAATTTGGTATGGCATTGAGTTTACACAACTCTATTTAACGATACGTTACATTTGGTTTAAACTGACAAATTCAACTTTCATGTAGTATTCTAGGTGATCAACATGATATTGATCGGGCTAAACATTTGGGATTGGATTCAATGTCAGCGGATGACTTGAAAAAGCTTAACAAGAATAAAAAGTTAATTAAAAGTATACAATTTTACGATCGTACTTGAAATTACCCACTGAATTATCTAACTTAATTATCTGACAGAATTGGCGGCAAAGTATGATGCTTTTATTGCATCGGATTCCTTGATTAAGCAAATTCCTCGTTTACTCGGTCCAGGTTTGTCGAAAGCCGGAAAGTTTCCAATTCCCGTTTCCCAGGCCGATGATATGGCAAATAAAGTCAAAGAGGTGAAGTCTACTATCAAATTTCAACTGAAGAAAGTCCTTTGCATGGGTGTAGCCGTGGGTAATGTTGGAATGAGCGAAGACGAGCTTGTCGGTAATATTATGCTCGCGATAAATTATCTTGTATCTCTCTTGAAAAAGGGCTGGCAAAACGTCGGAAGTCTAAACATCAAAGCCACAATGAGCCCTCCCAAACGCATTTATTAGCCACCGCTTACCTAATACACTAACTGCTCGTCACGTGCACCTACATCGCTTATTCTGATTAGTAAGCAGGTATATTTAATGCCGACAAAATGAGGCGCACTTGGAACGGGAGAATTTTTTTTCTTGCAAAGTTTTCCAATTTTTTCATTTGTCGATCACGAATTGTTAAGTTCGAAACGCAGGATATCCATTTCTTTGCGTTTCTTGTAATCGTTTTTTCAGCTAATCAATTCGTTCGATTCAATACGATTTTTCTTTCCGTAAACCTTTTTTGCCCATTGATTCCTCGTTAATTGTTCTGCTACCATATAATATGGCTGGATCTGTACGTGTTAACTCTAGCGCTATACATAGGATAGATCATTTGTTAAATGGCGCTATTCAATCATTCATATATCTTGCACTTTCATACTCACCATTCGTCTTCTAGCGCACTCAAGTTACCAACAAATCGGGCGCTAAGTCTTCCGGTAAAACTCCAAAAGCTAAAGTTGTATGTCATACATCATGTCCCTATACTGGCCTATTTTTTTCATGGAATTTATCTAACCTGTTTACCCTACCATAAGCTCACACTTGATGCTACGCAAGCTGCATCGAGTAATATCTTCGATTTATCTGAATATGAAAAATTTCTTCACGAGCGCATTAAAGTCGACGGGCGCATTAATAATTTAAGCGGGAAAATTACCATTCGTCGAGTTAACAAAGGGCAACTTGAAATTGTCTCTCATGATGGTGAATTTTCCGGTCGTTATCTTAAATATCTGTACGTTATCGTTTACTTTCTAAATTTTATTGATGTTATCAGTATGATAACCGATATCTTAGAACCAAAAAATTCCTCAAGAAGCAACAAGTCCGTGATTGGCTGCGTGTCGTCTCTACCAAACAATGCGCCTACGAGATTCGCTTCTTCAACGTTGTCAGTGACGATGATGAAGCCGACGATGAATAAATTTTGCTTGTAATTTTTGGCTCTGTCTATTCCTTTTGTCACGTTTACCTTTAATTCAACCAGGAATATTTGTGAAGAAATTAAACTTCTCCTACCCTCCGTACAAATATTCTTACCTACACAAAAGTATACTGGTGACGTGAGAAGACATTAAACGCATTGATCATCTTACGTCCCACACACTTCACTGTTGAATACTCTCGTATTTTCTAAACAATCTTATTCTCAGTTGCTAAATCATTGGAGTTAGCCATTGTAACTCTCAAACAGAAAATCCCAGATGGAATAGCTAGTGTCACTCTGGCCTCTCGTAGCCTAGTCATATATTTCGATGAAACTATCATCGACCATCGAAGCATACACTCGTAGGTTAAAAATAAACTCATGGGCATTTAATTTTGATATCATCTTCATACATTCTATGTTAATTGGGGTTTGGTCGTCCGGTGGCCACATTGTACTGAAATTGATGACTTGAGGTAATGATTTCGATGACAATTCATCTTGTGAAAGCCCTAGAAACGAATCTTTATGACTTGTAGACGGAAATACCTCTTCTTGAACAAGATAGAACTTTTCATACTCTGCCGGTATAATAATGAATCTTGAATTAACTATTCAAAAGTATAGCCGAAGATGCAGAGCTCGTTGATATTTCAACTTTATCGTATGCCCTCGATTGTACCGATAAAACTGTAATTCTCTAATCGCCAATGTCACGATTTATTTTATCGTTGTGTAAGGTATACTGACCAAGTGGGAAACGATACTAACGATCTTACCTGTTCTTCTGAATCTATTCTTCCATTAATTTTTCAACTTTCAATCATATCTTCTAACTTGTTTTCAAAGCTTGTATTGTGTGCATGTAGTGGGGGTTTGCTGGCTGATTCGCTAGGGCATGCATGAGAAAAGAATTCGGCGTATTCAGCGATAATACACCGTCGTATAGCATCCGTTATTTTTCTGTGTCGGCTTCCAAAGTGAATGTTGAGTAGATATCAAGGTTTATACTTTTCTAGCGTGTTAATTTATTCCATATTCATACCACGACTGTACAATGAGGATGCTTGATGAGTATGTGGTTCGCGGTCCAAACAAAAACGGAATGAGCATAAATCTAAAGCTCTGAAATTTTAGTCGATTCAACACTGCCAGAGCACACAACTTACCGAACATGGCTATATCATCCTGTCTAGCGGCAATTTTACCAAAGAAAATACCAATTAGCTGATTATTCTCAGAATAACTTGGATAAATGCCGGTCAAAACCCACGCTGCTCTATAATAAATGCCAGTTTTCAGGGGTGATATTCCACACCTTATGGCGAAAAATGCATCTATTAACAAACGTTTGGTAATCTAGAAGGGTAAAAGTCCGTGTTCTTGAGTAACAAAAGCTAGAAAATTGACTCGTCACTATGTTTGCTAGACATAATCTCCATACCTTTCCAAGTCCGATTATTCTGCCCATTTCCGTATACAAGAGAATATACACATCAATTGCTTGAGATCTTATCCTACATGCCATGTAAATGCCTCTCAAGGTGATAGGCGTTTCACGATGTTGATCTTCCTGTACGGTAACGCCAATTTCGTTGACTAGATCATCAAACTCTTTTGTTCGTGCGCATATCATTCTAAATGATTCATTTATTCACACACCATCGTAAGGTATAAGCCGTGAATGTAATGTGTACTTTTTAATATAGCTCTAGAGTAAGGGAGCACGGTTCAATAGCTATACTTTCTTAAGCCAAATTAATCTCCATATCGAGGGCTATTTTGCTTAAAAATCCCAAGGAAAAAGCGCCAACAAAGAAGAATCAATATAACTATCCTTGACCTTAACTCAACATTACAAAATTATTGATGATATTTACCTTGTTAACACAATTATCACTTTCGACATGTATAATTTGATTACTCTTTTAACCTTGGAAAACTTTTATCTTCATATCCGTTGATACAATTCTCAAAGTCAAATTAATTCAGTCCTAACGAAAGAGGTTCGTAAAAAAATAGGTAACATTAATTCTTGAATTTTCAAATTGACTTTCTTAATGAGCCCGTCTCATGTGGGCTTGGTCCGAGTGTCGGTGAATAAAACTCTGTTTAGTGTATAACAGCTTACCTTCAATACGTTGCTATTCGTATAGCTTTTGAATAATCCAATTCTACTCCAATTTTAATAGTAAAGCTAAAAACTTGGTAAGTTTTAGTTTAATATTGAGTAGAATAGACGCAATCAAGGGCACACAGGGTAAACTTGAGTGCAATTCCATTATACATAACTAACGAGCTACATCAAGCAAGGTTAATTGGGAAAGTTTCCGCTTAAAGCACTTGATACCATCAAAATCATCAATTGCTTTCTACTTTATACACTAAACTTTCAACAAATTCTCTTAAATTACCAATTTCACCTTCTCCGGTCGTTGGACTCTTACGTCGGAACATCGTCACATGACGTCATATGTAAGGATTTAGTGGCCTACTACAAGTGTAGGTAGGCAGAATTATACCTCAATTTTAGCACACATAAAACATTAAAATCTCCTGGTTTGTTTATCGTGATAAAGTGTAGGATGTATATTTGATCTGCGGTTGATTTGGAGAATATAGTCATGGTATTCATATACTTTAAAAGCGTATACTGTTATCTCTTTACGCGACACGATGCCGGAACATGAGCCAAACGTACTGTGTCGCAATCTTTTTGTACAAAGTCACCAATGCTAGACATATCAAGAGTTGAACAAGTTGGCTGAAACAAATAAATTTATCACATTTATAACGGGTCAAGTTGTTGTCCAATGTCATTTTTCCCGAAAATATACATGTTATAAGAGACTAATGAGATATGTTTTGGAGTATGGAAAATCCTTGAGATTGTAATTTCATACCATGTAAAATGTAAGGAGAAAATAGAATTGGTATTCTTCTGTTTCCAATTATTCGACAAAACATTAGAGTATTTTTCTCGTTTTTCAATCTGTTAGGTTTTAACCAAATGTTGATACTACTTCACAAGTGCATACTAATCCTTCAGCTCTATGTTATCCATTAATTGGGATGGACCACACCCGATTGAGTTTAACAGTGGAAAACCCGTTTCAGCAAGTATGAAATCAAGTAAAGCGGGCTTTTTTCGCAATGAATCCCAGAGTTGCTTATCAGCTACTAAAACTGTTCCCGCCAACATTGAACCGTTCAAGGAAACTGTCATTTGGGAGAAGGGAGAATTATCAATGTTTGAATGATAATGAGATTCTCCGTTTGATGTTTCCTGGCTAAATTGAGTCAAAGCATTTCCCGATGAACTACACAATTTTGCAGGAATTGTTGCGGAGGCTTGCCTCCGCGGACAAATTACCATTGCTTTGTATGTCATGGCAAGATTATAGCTAATTTGTGTTGTTGAGCAGTCTGGATATAGTTTATCGATAACGTATTGACTTTTTATATCGTCTTCATCAACGTAAAAAACATTGCTATTTTCTGTGTTTGATAGGTTTGGTGAAGCGCAAGCAACTGCGGCATAGTAAAGTCTAAGGTATGCCGTATGTAATTGATCGCTAGATGCATTATACGGTAGAGATAAACCAAAATGTTCGAAGGGCAACTCAGGGTTCTGATAAAACCCGGTTGAAGCTTAGCTCGGGGGGGAAGGGAAAGTTAGTATGTAGCAATACAAATTTCAAGAGACTTGTAAAATGTTCGAACCAAAACGGCCAAAATGAAGAAATATACTTACGATCTAGCGTACTAAATTTTTCGCTTACGATACGATCAATTAACAAACTCCATTCACAAGGTTTGTTTGGACTAATCTCAGGATCGTACTCTTGATCCAATTCTGGTATATATTCCTGAGAATAATCTTGAGACATGCTGTCCACGGGAAGAAATTGAATATGTCGATGAGGCTGGCTAGCCCCGCTTAAAAGACCAGAATTGAAAAAGGCAAAAATTTCACTTGACTGGCTGGATGAATTAGTTGATGTTTCATAAGGGTCGGATTTTAATTTTGATGAGCCTTGACTTGGACTTCGCGACCATTCTCGTAAGATGGCGTGGGTTAAAGTTAAATCTTCCGGTTCCAGTAAATGGTCTTGCTGTTTAAACTGGCGTGTTACTAGCAAAAAATGATCTTCAATGATGGGAAATTTATTGAGAATAATGTAATGAGAAGGGGAGAAATTATTATCGTGAAGTGGTTTGGTCGATGATTTTTGCAAATGATAGACAGGAAGGGAAATATCTCCGACGACTAAATTAGGATCAGGATTGAGGAACGGGTCATTAGAGCTAGTTTTGTTGGTGGAA
The DNA here is from genome assembly GCA_009733715.1 of Herpomyces periplanetae. Lineage (NCBI taxonomy): Eukaryota > Fungi > Ascomycota > Laboulbeniomycetes > Herpomycetales > Herpomycetaceae > Herpomyces > Herpomyces periplanetae. Next base: position 118,659 of record WMKJ01000007.1, on the reverse strand, counting down.
GAAGAATTCGACGAATCGATATTATTGCTTAGATTCGCTGAGTCGGCATTGGGAGTAGGTTTTTTCAAGTTGGACGGATTATATCGGATGAGGAACTATAAGGAACACTGTAAATACATACTCTAAACGAATGAAAAAATTGTATGATCGATAATATAATGGCAAATTATTGATGAAACAGGACTATATTGAAGTATACATTAATGTTTACCATGTCAAAAATTCGCAGATAGTCAAGGTAAAACAAAAGAGATACAGTAAAAAATACATACTGGTATACCATTGGAAGTTTGTATGACTTCGGAAAGAGTGGGTGAAAAAATGAGTCTCGAAGCTATATTGGCAGCACAATATCTTGAGCGAACGAGACAACGTAGCTCTGATGGAAAACAAATTCTTCGATTAAAATGCCTATGAGAAGACGAATCCATAGGTAAGAGAGCGTGAAAGTCTGCCGATGGTGTGGATAAAATCCCGCAAAATTTGCAATGAAGATGAAGATTATGTAGAAAGATTAAAAAACGATTATATTTGGAATAAAAGTGAAGGAAGAACGGAATTTTTGTTTCAATGGCAGTTTCAAGGTGGATAATGAATGTCAAGAGAATGTTTCTTTGCTGAAATCCCCCAAAGTAGCGTCAAAGCTGCGATACACTCCAAGACCAGGGCACGTGATAGAGACCGAGAGGATTGTAGACGGATGAATGGGGGAAAATTGAAGAGGATAGGACGGCGGAAAGAGGGAATTTTGGGGATGAGACAGGCTGATGGAGGAAACTTGAATGTGAGGGTTTAATATATAGTAAAAAGCTCTGCCGAGGTGAATGGAGATGAAGTAAAAAACCGTAATGCAATGGATGTGAAGAGGATTGATTTTTGTGGGAATATATAATATTAGCTTTTGAAGAATACTCGGTCGATTAGTAGGTTCAAATATATCGTAACTTTAAGGATATAAGCCCCATTTGTACCAATTTAAATTAACCATGATTAATGATATAAAAATCCACCAAGCAGACGTTCCCAGGCCGCGAATCCCCAAACACAGCACGCAAACCGTATATTTGCAATCATCAAGCAAACCGTCCGTCCGTCCATCCTCCCTCCCTTAGCCACAAGTTCCCTTGCCGTCGACCTTCTAGAAGCAGATTACATAATTGGGATGAGACGATTCGAATTACTGGATTAGGAAACAAAATGGAGCAACTTTTTGGGTAAAGCAGGACAAATTGGTTTGAAGGTTTGGGCAAAAGATTGGGTTTAGTTCAATCTACACAGCGTAGTTCACGAAGACGGATATTCCTGTATTTTGTTCTGCTCAATCTTCCTCCGCTCCGCTCCCACTAGTCCCCTACCTACATTTTCCCTCCATCTTGCATATCAATTGTCCGTCGGCCCTTCTTATGGATCAACTATCTTCCGAACCGGGGAGCCGGGATTTTCATTTTTGCGGGCAGTTTTTAGTTAGCGTCAAAAGGTAAGTTTTTGGAGTAATTTTCAAGATTTTATCTTCCGAATAAACCTTGTCGATCTTTCTCCCCATTACATTAGGAAATTATTCTGGCGTAATACGAATTGTCACTTTTAATGGATTTATCCGCCTCACTTTTAAAAGTAGCCTCTTTAATTGTAATACGTCAATCTTCTTGTTTTTTCTTTCACCTGTACCTCTAAGTCACCACGAATGCACATTTCTATATTTCTGGGCATAAAACGAGTAAATCATTCAAGTTTGCTCTCTTCTTAATTCTTCTTTCCTTTCAAAACATTTTATCATCTCCAAGAACTTTTCCACCTCTTACATTCGTCTGTTATTCAAATTTACACATTGATTTTTAAATTTTCGTACCATCTCTCAACTCAGTCACCCTATAATTTGTTCTTTATCTTCTGCCAAACCTTAATTCAATGGAGGATGACTTAACCATCGCTTCTACATTTTCCTATCTTGCTCAAGACAGAGTATGGAATTATTTTTAAGCATTTTACCAATATTTATTACTTAAAATATTCCACCTTTGCTTCAGGCTAATTTTCATCCCAATTCTAGTTTAAAGGGTATTATATTTCACTTTTACCTTGACAAGTCAATATTATCATCGTCACCGGAATCCCAGGATGTAAATACTGAATGCGTATACAGTCAGGACTTGAAACAACGAGGAACCGTTCTAACATGGCGTTGTAACCTTGTATGCTCTTTTCAATGTCTTCTTGGTCCTTTATCAACGTTAACCTACTTATTGATTAACTTGATTTGTTTTTAGACAGCCTTATCACAACGGTTCAACTTCTACGTGGTAGCCTGTGAAGATGAATTACACTTTTATCAGCCATTTTTCCCTAATCACTCACTCGGTTCAAGTCCAGATCTCATTCTCATACTTCCAAAAACTAACCAAAACTTTCGTGGTCATTTCTGGAACAGAAATCCCCATAGTGTTAACCATTTATTAATTGAATCACTCGGTGAACATGAAATTTTGCTCCTGGCTTGTGATGATGGCGATGTTATGGCCTTTTTTACCCTTAATATACAACAAGCAATTATCATGGAAATTTGTGATTTAAACAAAATACCCATCAGCCCATTCTTTCTTGTGAATGTCCAAAAAAGTGCCTGGGGACTAGCCGTTCACACAAATGCTCGCTTAGTCGCAGTCGGCTCAAACTCACATGAAGTTACCGTATTTTCATTTTCATACGGCGATAATTTCTCAAATGGCGATTCGATTTATAATTGGCCTGCCTACGTTAAAGCCGAAATTAAATTTCGTGTTACGGAACCAAGTAGTAATATACCTACCGTTGCATTTTGTAACACTGAAGATGATCCTTTCGGCAGATGGCTTGTCGTAGGCTGTATAGACGGTTCTTGTTTTTGGTTAGACACGATAACTCGCCGCATTCACAAGAAATTTCATCTTTTTTTCTGCTCACGACCACATTCTCATGCAGAATCAAAATGTGATTGCTATCAATATCCATCATTTGATCATTCAGGTACGTGAAACGATGGTTTCTCTTCTTCATTTGATAAAATAATGTTTTTAAATCTATGCTCCTGCAAATGCTTATCTTATATCCAATACTAAATTATATATATCGTTAAGTTTGGGGACTTTTATTTTTGGAAAGATATTCATTCCGAGTAACAGATTCCCGAATTTGGGGGGACGGGATCAAGATAAAACATACTCAATCAAGACCCAATATACCAAAATCAGATTTTATCGATATATCTAGGAGTATCCGGCGCCTTCCTAACTGGAATTCCTTGTTTCATTTTTATATGTCACCGACAGATGATACAGCAATAGAATTTTCATATGGACTTCCCGACACTGATGAATCTAGCTCGGACGGAAATGAAAGTGAATCTGGTAATGCGTCGCAAATTCAACCTTTTATTGAAGCTGTTCCACTCATTGAATGTGAATGTTTATCAACTTCGGTAACGGGTGGAAAGTTATCCAATGAGAATTATCTGTAAGCAACAAATTTTCAGGAAGTTTAATGTAATAAAATAATTAACTTGCAAGCTATTAGATCAAATATTCCATATTATTCTCATGAAGTCAACAATGATCCATCCGACAAATTGGATACTTCTATTGCATCTCCATTGGCTTACTTTTCCCTTCGAGATATCTTTTTGTTACAACCAATACTTGCGTCAAAACTTTGCAAAGATTTACACAATACTGCAATCGTATCGATGCGCAGACCTTTACGACAAAGAGTAGTAGAACATTCAACTAACCAGGCAATAACTCTTCCTAGAATACTTCGACATCCCGACCGACTATGTTATTACTTACATATACCAGCACTTGGTGCGCTACTTGTCGGGAGTCCAATTGGTCGAGTTGCAGTTTATTCATTAATTAAAACTTACATTAATGAAAGAAAAAATGTCAATGACAAAAATGAAAACTCTATAGAGGAAAAGCCCAAAACTAATATGCAACCTCGCATAACTTCAAATGGGGAAAACTTTCCTGAGGAGATATACGGACTTCGTTTAGTAAACATAATCCCAACGCCTGAACAAGAAAATCGTAATGAAAGACCTTATCAACTCTTAGCTGGCATAGCAGCTAGCCCAATTCGCTCGACGGACTACAGTGTTTTACATATGAAGTCGGCAAAAAATGAGCAAAATATTTCACAGAGAGTTTACAATTCTTCAGATTATCTAAGTGATTGGGAAAACCTAGGATTTCATCGCTGGAGGGTAATTATGACCTATAAAGATCAGTCAATATTAAGCTACGAACTATGGCGCAAATCAAACGAAAATTTTAATTTATCCATGCTGGCCAAAAAGATGTACAAATAAATCTTCAAATTTACTTGCTTAACACTTGCGCCATTTGTACGCCGTATTACCTAATCCCTTTCGAGGTAGCTGAAGCATTGTCAAATTTAGCCAAAGTATAAGTTTCTCTTAAAATGGTTTGGCTTGGTTTAATTTGATTGAGTTGGGTTTGATTACTGAGTAACCGAGACTAGAACAAATTATTATGTGGATTAGCGTAGGGCTGGCTAGGGAACCGTTTTCGACTGGGAAAATTTTATAAATATTAAAAAGAAAGCGAATTTTACAAAGGATCGACATATATGCTATTGTAACCGAAGGATGAGTTAGTAAAAAGTGATAAAATCCAGCATCTCCTGAGAATATGAACCTGGCCAGATTGATTATTGTGAGGACAAAACTTGAGTAAAATTAATGAATAAATTTTGTTGCAGGAAATCGTCGCTGTGGGAGTGTTGAAATTATCTCTATCGTATAGTGAAGGTACAGACGAATTAGTGTGTTGGGACTTTGATCTTAAATACCCTGAACTAAAATAGAATGACAAAGAAAATGAAGGTTCTATTCATAGATGCATACGATTCATTTTCAAATAGTATTATGGCAATGATTATCGAACGACTGTCGGTTCAGGTACAGGCTATTAAAATTGATGATGAGAGATTTTTCAACCGTAAGATTGAGAGGGTTATGGAGCAAAAATTCTTCGAATTTATTCAAAATTTCGATGCTGTGATTGCTGGACCTGGGCCAGGTAACCCCGTACTGTTAAAAGATGTGGGAGTTATAGCATCGCTATGGAAGCAGACTGGTGATAATATTGTTCCTATACTCGGAGTATGTTTAGGACACCAGTCGTTGGGTCTCGCTTTTGGGTGTGAAATTCGCCCGCTAGTTTATCCATGTCATGGAATTGGAGTTGAAGTTTATCATAATAATACATCTATATTCAAGGATTCCGGAACCATCATGGCTACGCTGTACCACTCATTGTTTGCCTTTAACGGATTATGTGAGAAAGTATTGAACCATAAAATTTTGGTGCAGGATAAAGAAATGTTTAAACCAACTACTCAGTGTCCCTATTTGATTCCGTTAGCATGGTATAAGAATGATGCTACAATCGGTATGGTTCCTATGGCGTTTAAGCACATTTCATTACCATATTACGGAGTACAATTCCACCCCGAGTCGATTTGTACGAATGAAAATGGAAAGCAGTTATTAAATAATTGGTGGAAAGAAGTCACCGAATGGAATAAAGTGAATCGAAAGGAAACTTTACACAGGATAACCGATGATACTTTAAAAACCCCGAACCAAGAACAATATTCAGAGCAGCAAAATAAAAATACGACTAATGATATTGGAGATGAAGAAACAAAATGGGATAAATTGGTGGAAATGCCTGATCAAAAGTTTCGATTAGGTCGAGCGGGATATTACTCCAATCGGGTGATGCGAAAAATGATTGAATACAAGGATGTTCAATTGAAAGATATTTTTACGAAGATAAAGCTGTTTGACAAGCACGGTGAAGGCATTATTTTTCAGTCAGCAACATGGAATGAAAATATCAAGCCAACTAAAGTGGAGGAAGCGGGTAGGTTTAGCTTGCTTGGGTTTGTGGATGAAGCAACTCTTCGATTATACTATTTCATTCAATCAAATAGACTAGAGTGGAGAAATGGCCTTGACGAAGTAATTTATGAGAGTCGTATTGAAAATGTATGGGAATATATGAAAGCGTTTATGAGTTCATTCAAGATAGAAAAAGAGATATGCTTCAAAGATATTCCATTTATCGGTGGATTAATGGGTTATATATCGTATGAATTTGGATTGAAAAGTATTGGGGTGGCACCAAGCAAACAACGTGGCAAGGAGGAACAACCAGGACTGGTTTTTGCTCTAGTATTAAAGAGCGTAGTAGTTGATCATGTATTAAAAAAGATATATATTCAGAGTTTATGTCCGGACGATGAAGAGTGGGTTGACAATACATTCGAGCGGATTAAAGATATTATAGAAGGATCTGAAAGAAAAGAGGAGAGAGAAAGTGAAGAGGAAGAAGAGGATGACGAAGGAAAAGATGATGAACTAGTGAATTATCGAAGATTTGTGCTAAAAGAATTGGAAAAGGCCGGAGAAATCGACTCGAAGCGTCAGAATCTTTTATGGAAAAAGTGGGGATTTATTATAGTTCCGAAAGAGGAAGATTATCAACACAGAGTGGAACAGACACAAGAGTATTTAAAAGCAGGAGAATCATATGAGATTTGTTTAACAGATCAGAGTGTTATATACATTAAAGGAAGTGAAATTGATTGGAATAGTATCTACGATGAAAGTGTTAAAAGAACCAGTGCACCATTTTCAGCCTTGTTTCGTGTGGGAAGTCACTTGGGGCAAATAAGATTGATTAGCTGCAGTCCAGAGAAATTTTTATCATGGGATCGTGACGGAAAAGTTGAAATGAGACCAATTAAAGGTACGATGAAAAAAGATAAAAATACGACAATTGAAATGGCCAATAAATTTTTCGAAGAAAATGTTAAAGAAAGAGCGGAAAACTTGATGATATTAGACTTAATTCGACATGATCTATACGGTGCACTTGGATACGCCAATGTACACGTTAAAAAGTGTATGGGAGTTGAAGAATACCGAAGTGTTTTCCAATTAGTGTCTGTAGTGGAAGGAAATGCACAACGAATCCAAAGCCAATCCGACCAAAATGACTCGAATTCTCCTTCAGGACAAATATTTCCTATTCTAGTAATTCCTAATTGGGAATTTGTGTGTCAATTGAACCGAAGTAATACCGATAGGGATTTTGTAACGTTGGATGGGAAAGTGGTTACTGAGGAAAGTTGTTGGGGATTAGATGTACTTTCATGTTCATTGCCACCGGGATCGATGACGGGGGCACCGAAGAAACGATCATGTGAAATTCTGAAAAACCTCGAAGGTGATAGACCACGAAATGTTTACTCGGGTGTTTTAGGATATTTCGATTTAGCATCGGCCGGTCAATTTTCAGTAATAATCCGTACGGTATGTTCATCGGAAAATGACCACTTCGAACTTAATGAAGAATTTAATTCGTCTACTCCCAACAAAATAGAAACTTTCACAAAACTTTATCTGGGCGCAGGAGGTGCAATTACTGTTCTAAGTAATGCCCAAGAAGAATACATTGAAATGTGCAACAAACGAGACTACGTTTTAAATGTTATTTCAAGAGCAATAAACCACACTTTATACAAATAAAATGAAGGGTATACGTTTATCCGAATAAAGATTGGGGTCACGTGCCATTTTTGGGATTTGAAAAAGATTTTGGAACGAAGCGGCGCACACAGACGATGGAAGATTTCTTTGGGATGGAATATCAATTATTGTGCGAATGATTAGGATGGAGAAAAAGGTTAATCAAGCGATTCGTGCGCAGAAGTTGTTGCAGATTAAAAAGGTGTTAAATGGGCGCCATGATGCTTCAAAGTTAACGGTGATATTTGACTCTCGCGAAATGTCGTCCAAACCGTTTTTGCGTGAAATGATGTATCGGGCAAAGGTATGTTCAATATTTTTGACAAAGGAATAATTTAAAGTATATCTTGAGTGTATGTACAAAAATATTTGATATACATTGATACGAGCTAATATAAACGGTATGGGCGATCTGCAATTTCATTTGCAGATTTGCTATGGTGAAGCCAGAAAATGAGTAGGTGGAGAATTCACGAACTATATTCTTATCATGGGAAACTGTTCCAGAGCCTCATAACGCAGACGTATGCTTATTTGTGCAAGGTAACTCTTGTGAACAAATACTTGAAATGTGTGAAAATGTTTTGAAAAGTGTAGAGAATTTACCTCATAATGGTACGCTATAAATCCGGTAATTTTTATTAAGCATAAAGTACAAATCCACATAATTGATTCATGAAAGATTGAGCTAATCTATAAATTTAACTGTGGACTAGGTGCAGTTTACTCTAAACAGATTATCTATATTGATACATTGCATCACCTGCTAGTAACATGTGGAGCCCGAATCGGGTTTTTTTTACAATCTTTGTTAACGTGTGGTAGTTGTACGCCGTTATCACTGGTTTGTAACTTTCACGTTGACATTCCATGTCCAATGACAAGATCAATATATCATCCGGAATTTTCACGAATACTCTACCATGTAGCGACTACAGTGCTCAGCATTCATTCACCTAGTCAAGTCGTTGAAAGAGCCAGAGTACACTATAGAGGACAAAATGATACGATATTTGGTAAAGTTAGAAGGTTGGAAGGATTAAACCCAGGTTTAGAAGGCAACGATTATCATTTAGGTGTAGTTGTCAAGGCAGAAATTCGTCATAGAAGTGGTAGACCGGAAGAAGAATGGTACATGTTAAAGTACTCTGGGCCAGTAAAAGGGCCATTAATTCAAGAAGCTTTAAGTGAAAGGGTGAATTGGAGAGATTTAATGAACTTTGAGACTATATTACTTTCCGAATATAAGCCTTTTGAAGACGCCCAAGGTTTACAGGATATTGATAATGAGATGGTCATGAACAAAGTAGAATTAAATCAGCCGGAGTGTGAGGATCCTTTTAAAGTGGAATCAACTTTCAACTTAAAACTTACGGACAAGCAGCGTCAAGCAAGAAGTAAAGTGGTTCTGCCTTATTTTGATGCTCAAAGGACCGAACAAAACAATGATCAAATATTGGGTAATATTGGACAAGGAGGTCGTATTCTTTATGATATGGGAAAGGAGGATGATTTTGACGATGAAGAAGATGAAATTTAAAAGAATTAAGCCAAAAATACCTATAAATTCACCATGAATCATTACAGTCGGTTAAAATTTGTGAACAAGTTAAAATATCTCGATACGTTAATAAACACTTAACATCACAACATTCTTTTCCCAACACCTAACCGACCGTGAACCCAAAAGAGATCTTTAACGTCGACTTACTAAGCAGACTGGGCGGAACCATGGGGAAAGTGGAAAATGAAACGATTTTACGGGGAAGAAAAGAAAGAAAAGTTGGCGGATCGCGTAACAATTTATGAATTTCTTAAGATTGAAACCAAACACAAAAGCATAGGGGATATTTATCGAATTACTCAATCATTAGATAATAATATTGGAAGAGGTAAATGATGTTTTTTTTTACAGGAAAGGATATTCGTAGTATAAATCTATACTCACACTTACATAAATCGAGTTAAACGGCACAAGTATGAGTCGTGTTGGGAATACAAACTAGATTGATTGGAGGATGAACCAAGTTAAAGACTTACCGATAGTTAGATCACGAACTTCATCGCCCCGAAGTGCAGTTAAACAAATTTCAGGTGGAAGGTCGACTCGATATATTAAATCACGATTTACAGATTCATCAGGAAGCCGAGTGCCGGATAGCCCGGTTGAATCAACAGAAACCCAAGTATGGCATCCTCAAGCATCATTAACAGGCTATACTTCAGCACCCTTAGCGTCACGCATAACAATTTGTCCGTTATCAAGTTCCGCACCGTATGTTTTATTACCTAAATCATTTGGAGAATTGAGCGTAGAGGAACAAGAAAATGCAATAATTGACGATCTATTGTATGTTCTCATGGGCTTTGAGGGTCGATATATATGCTACCATAAATCATATAATCCCCATGATGAAAAGGCACGATTACTTGGACCAACGTTTACTATACGACCTGGTCTAGATCCTAGTTTACGGGAAATTTGCATATCAATGTTAAAAATGGCAAGTCACTACATTGCGGTGGAAACATTTTTAGAAATACAAAGTCGGGAAGAGTATGGAACGGTTAATCACGCACTTTGTGCAGCATTACGAAAGTTAATGAACGATTATTTAACATTGATAGTTCAGCTGGAAAATGAAGCATTAACAAACGAAACATTTACGCTACACTTATTGAATCTGCACACGAAATCATCGGGGCATATGCTATATCACATGCATACGCTTGTGATCGAATTGAGCAAGGCTAATTCAATACTTGAGGATGATATGAATAGTTCTTCCGACGATTCGGAAGGCTTTGATGAAATACTGGAAAATATTTGTGACGGTGGGGGTGGAAGTGGAGGTATGTCAGTTAAGAAAACCTGTAAAGGTGGAAGTGTTTTAGGACTCATCACTCGACAACTATCGACAATCTCAGGAGATGCTGCGGCGAAAGCACTGTTAACATATTTATTAAGAGAAGCAAGTAAACCATACATGGTAATGTTAAATGAATGGCTACACCACGGAGGAATTAAGGATCCGCATAACGAATTTTTAGTGAAAGAGCAAACGAGCATTAAACGGGAAAAGCTGGATCAAGATTACACGGACGAATATTGGGAGAAACGATACACGATTCGGGAACATTTGGTACCTCCTCAACTTGAAAGTGTACGCGACAAAGTTTTGTTAGCGGGAAAGTACTTAAATGTAGTGCGAGAGTGCGGGGGGGTTGATGTGAGTAAGGAGGTTAAAGATGTACCAGAAAGCTTTGACGACCCTCAATTTCTCGAAAATGTTGTCAATGCGTATGCCCATGCTAATTCATCCTTATTGAATTTGCTCTTGACAACACACGCATTACCCGCTAGATTGAGATCACTGAAGCATTATTTTTTCCTGGATAGATCAGACTTTTTTAGTTATTTCTTGGAGTTGGGAGCTTCAGAATTGAAGAAGCCTGTGAAGACGGTAAACATTGGAAAACTTCAATCATTACTTGATATTGTTCTCCGACAACCTGGAAGTGTTGCAGCGGAAGATGGGTTTAAGGAAGACGTTAAAGTTTTGATGAATGAACATAGTTTGACAAATTGGCTCATGAAAATTGTCAACGTTACTGGACTTGATCAGGATACCGCATTAACTTTACCCAATTATTCAACTTCAACTGCAGCTGTTCAACAATCGACGAATAACCAGTCTTCCTCAATGATAGTTGACGATAAAAATTTAATTGGTTATGATGCTTTAGTGTTCGATTATGCTATGCCGTTTCCCTTGTCATTGGTAGTAAGTCGAGTAACCTTGACAAGGTATCAGTTATTATTTCGGTATTTACTTTCCCTACGATATTTGGAAACTCTATTAGTGGGATCTTGGATTGATCATGGAAAAATGATGAATTGGAAATTTAAAAGCCCTAATAAACGCGTGGAGATATGGAAGCGTAGAGCTTGGACCCTCCGGGCACGCATGCTAGTTTTTGTGCAGCAATTACTATATTATTGCACGAGTGAAGTTATTGAACCAAATTGGCAGGCTTTAATGTCAAGAATTAGTTCTAGTCAAGTAATTGAAGCGCCGACATCAATGGATGGAGATTTCTTGGTTCACGATACACAAGCTGCATATATCAAGCCGAACAGCGCAGTTGATCAACCTTATGCTAAAAGAACCGTTGACGAACTTATGCAGGATCATGTAGACTTTTTGGCGACATGCCTAAAAGAGTGCATGCTAACAAATTCTAAACTGTTAAGGATTAATTCAAAGATCTTGTTAACTTGTACAATGTTTGCCAATTATACAACTTCGTTATCCAGGTACCTTGCGGCTGCAAATGCAGAACTTTCATCGCGAGATCAACCAGGAAATACAGATAATGGTGGAACTGGTGGTACCAACTCACCGGGAAAATCAATCAATGGAGATTCTGGGGTAACTGAATCATCGAGTAAATTGGACAAATTATTTAATCTTCTTCAGAAATATGAGGATAACTTTTCCCGACATTTAAAAATCCTTTTGGATACACTTAACTATTTAGCAGCTACAGAGACTGTTGTGTTTCTAAGTTTATGTGCGCGATTGAGCACGGCAAATCAAGGAATGGGAAATTCTGCTAATGGCGCTTCTAATGGCAATTCTTGCGGGGTTAATCACCCAATTACCACCAGTGCAAGTGGTTCTTCAAACAACGTAACATGTATGTCCCATTTAGGTGATGTTGCGAGGTAATTGTTTCGTTCAACAAGTTAACCAGCTGGCTGTGGTTCTGCCAGATACTTAAACGTCTGGATAGAGACTACTAAAAGTTATTAATGCACCAAACAATTATCTTCAAAACTCAATTCGATAAACGAGTTGACATGCTAGATGTTAATCAAGATTTTCTTCCTAATGTTTCACCAATTATTCGGATATAACACGGAAAATTTATCCTGGCCATAACTATACATTTCATTTACTGATTCTCTTTTCCATTGGCAGCCGGCCCCCCTAGGATGTAGCTCGAAGTAATTTCAACTTCAAACTATCGAAGTTGAACAAGTCTGCTTGTTCACTAGTTTCGGATATAACTAGATAAATTTGACATGGTTGTGCTGCTAGTATTCCCAATGTTAACGTGCAATACGTTAATTCGTCGACCACCAAATCGACAAAATTCCACACATTTTCAGATGTATTTTCAGAGTTTCAGATGAAGATATTCCAAAAGCACTACTTTTGTTATCGGGGTATTCTTGCTGGCTGCCTTAACTCACCCTGTTAACACCAAAACTTCGTCCTAATATGTTGTGGGCGCGCTTTAGCGCATAACCTTTTTGCCGCTAAACTTTTCATCATTTTTCCATAATTTTTTCTTCCAGCGTCCAAGCTGTTAGGGCCCGGGGCGGATCAACGTTTTTGCCCCCCATTCTTCAATTCTTAAACTCGCGTTTGAATTTATTTAAATTCATCTTCATTTTCCCAAGTTAACTCTACATTAGTATCTTTTTACCTTTATATTTTGTTAAAACTCAAATACAAGGTAAAATCTACTCTTGATCTCCAATAGATCATACTTAACCTTGTATCATGAAGTTACTCACTCAAGAGGAAAAAGATGCGCATTATAGGTGAATTTTATGTGCTCCACTCCTTTGTTAACGTTGGAGAAATTTTTGCTAATGCTTTCATTTTCTCTTCAGAACAGTTGTTAGAGCTGGCACTGGAGGTGGTTTAGTTGGGTTGGGTGTGAGTTGCGCGGCATCTTGGCTGGCCTCGAAACGCTATCCTATATACCGTTCGTTAACTTTACCCTTTAAAGCTTTTCTTGTTACGTCCGCAGCGACTTTTTCAGCGATTATATTTGCTGATCGTGCTTCCACTGGGTTTGAAAGACAACGGAATCCTCTCTCTCGCTTTCGTGAAAGTTCCTCAGAAACTTTAATTCAACAAGTGAAATCACAAAAATCTCGCAAAGATCTTGCTTTTGAATGGATGAAAGAGTACAAATTTTCATTGGTATTCGGTAGCTGGCTGGCTAGTATGGGTTTAGCCTGGGGCATAATGCATCGAAATCCATATCTTACATCATCGCAAAAAATCGTCCAGGCACGATTATATGCCCAAGCTTTAACTATAGCTGCTTTATTAACTACCTTTGGCCTTGAGGCGTTTGATAAAACAGCCAAACGAGGAAGATGGGAAGTGGTATCTTTACCTGACCCTGACGATCCAACTCGCCAAAAGCGTATTGATAAATTAATTCATCATGAACGATACGCTGGAGAAGATAAATGGTTGGACATGGTACAAGCTGCTGAGCGCAAATTAAAAAAAGATGCTGAATTACGACAAAACATGACCCCTTCAGTTAATATTGATGACAAGCCTACCAAACTTTAAACACTTTCTGCTGTCTTGAATTTACTGGTTGCCAAAACTTAGTGCCTCATGAGATTTTCCAAAATTCTAAGTTCACCCTATTCACACCCCCTCCACCCCTGCGCACACCCCCCGATTGTTCACGTGACTTACTCGCCAACAACCAGCCCGTCGGCATTCCGAAGGAAGTTGCTCGTGGAGCAATTCCGGCCGGGTTCTGCGGGTGTGTTTCCCCGAATCTTGGCAACCGTTAGGTCGACGCGTTCCGAACTTGCCGATTTTTCATTTTGTTTTTTTCGAATTTTTCACTTTCGTGGAATTTTTGATTCTTTTTCTCTTCTACATATTAACCTTATATATTTGATTTGTTCATGCCCTTTCTCAATTCTTTATTCTTACTCAAATCAAAAGTGCGACCCTTTTCAATTCCATTTTTATTTTTATGCACTAGCCTCTAATCTATACTCTTCACCTTAAGTACATTTGCTTGTCAATTAGTAAATGATCCTATAGCTCTCTTTACGTATTACTATATCCAACAATAATATTAATCGTACTATTTAACCATTTCACTTCTTAGTTCAATTCCCATTAACATATTTCGACGACCTCGGCAATTTATTCGCACCATCCGCTCGCATCTTGGTCATACACTTTACTATTCGTGATAAGTAACAAAGATATTGAAAACTTATCTAAGTGTGTGTAACCTGCATTTTAAAACGTTCAAATTGCACCAACCTGCTTTTACGTGCACACATCAGTGTACGTATTCTTGTGCTCACGTTCAACGGTGACACTAGTCATTCCGGGCACTTGGACTTGTATCCCATGTATCGTATGCAATTAGCCCTTTCGTATTAGTGGTAGTGCGTTGCATTGTGTTGTACAACGGTATCCCGCTTTCGTTTCTCCGATTGGAATCTTAGACGTTCAGCCTCATTTAACTGGCTCATATTCGAATCATGGCATATCCCTCCAAAACTCCTCACCACCAATTTTCTTACGGTTTAAATCTTCACTCATCGAATTATAGTTTATCTTGTCACTTCTACTTATACATTTTCATCTTCATTTTAACCATCACTATCATGTTTGCCATTCCTAAACCACGTCAACTCCTTAGTGACACCTCCAGCTTTCTTTACTCGACACTCTCGTCTCCCTTATCCGCCCGATTTCTCCCTTTACTATCCACTCAAACATACTCAATATGGACAAAAATAAGACTTTGGAAGTTACTTGCCATTCTTTACATCATTTACAATTTGAAAAGTATTCCCTTAGCGTGGCATGTATGAAAATTTCCCATTTACCTCTGCTTCTCCCGTTTCTTCACCGTAAGGGCGGATATTTCAAGTTAATTACAACACACACTAACTACTCGGATAAAGTTTCGAATTTTTCATTCTATCCTGTTCCATCTTTACGTGGAAAAAGCACCCCTGCCTCCAGATGCACTTTTTCGTCCCATCGTAACCCGATCTCGATCCATACTCACAGAATGCGATTATAACATGCACAAATCAAATAGTACTTACTTTAGTGATTTGGATATTGCACGTACTGATTTAGTGTGTACGTTGCTTCGCCGGGGGATTCGAAGAACCTCTACCTATCATATGGAGATTCGAGATCGCGATCGACGTTTACGCAAACAAGGGCTCATGGCGGTTGAACCCATTGATGCAATACCACCCAAGCTAGGTACACCTGAATTTGATCATATGGAAACTACAAAACCTTTGCCACCGGGTCAAAAGATTCCACCTGAGCCAAAGATAACCGTTGCCATGGGCAGTGTTGCTTGTGTATTTCATCGAGAAATTAAGCCATTTGTTCGATATGAAATTTGGACACGCATCCTAACATGGGACCGAAAGTGGTTGTACTTAGTTTCTCATATCGTTGAAGCGGATGTCTGGTCTCGGCCCGTTTCGCAAAAAGCTCGTGGATGGTTACTTCAACCTTGGAGAAATGTTAATAAATCCAAACCGTCAACTCATTCAAACAAATCCAGTAGTCCTCCCTTCATATACGCCTCGAGTATAGCCAAATATGTGGTGAAGAAGGGTCGATTAACCATCCCACCCGAGTTGGTGCTTTTACGCTCAGATTTACTTCCCCCCAAGCCGGAATATGCACCTCATTGTAGTGAGTTACCTACACTTAAGACATTACAAGCTACTATGCCTCAATTGCTGGAACGATCTCCTCATGATGATGATTTTTTAGCGTATGCCACGGAGGAATTAATGCGTCATATTCAAGACAGCCCGGCTGCAAATATAGAAACTGATAATACATATGAACCAGGCGACTCTCCACCAGAGTCTGTGAATCAATGGACATGGGAGCGTGTGGAAGCTCAACGAATTCGTGGATTACACCTAGCCGAAGCTTTTGAATCGTTGGATCAACTTCGTCAAACCTTCGCCGGTGAAAATGAAGGTGACGAAGGAGTTCTTGGCTTATATAATGACTTGTAGTCCCGTTTCGGGAAAACCCTCCACGCACTTGCACGTGATGATCCAGACAGCTCGAGTTGGGCAAATTGGAACAGAGTTAAACTTTTACACGACGTAAACCCGTGTGGTAAGATATAAAGTGGTGGGTGGAATACTTTGCACCATGGTATGCAATGTGCTGCATCGCTTTGGAGCATAATACATATTGATACAGTGCAACACGACAAGTAGTGATATGATGATACGATACAGTGTTGATAGTGCGGATAATTGGTACGGAGTTTTGCTTGTTTTGGTTTAGTGTAGATTAATGTATGCACACGCGCACATTAACATAAGACCACAGCCGTTTATCTTAAGGTGTGTTTACTATCTTGTAGTGAAGTGATTAACCTACGTACGCAAAGGGTATGTGTGACAGCAGCGCAACACCATCTCGTATCAAGCTTTGACATTTCCCGTTCCTCACAAGCTTATTCATACGGCTCGACACACTCAATTCCACGTTTTTGCGCGTGCGTGCAGGCGGGCTATTAAAATGAGAATGGAGGCAGTGGTGAGCACGATGACGAGCACGAAGCACATGTTGGTAGGTAAGTCGGCATAGTGTGAAGCAAAAGTAGAAGCTAAACTTGGCAATGAAATTGGATGTAAGGGTACGCGATATGACAGTGTGGGGAGTGATAGCAGGGGTGGTGGCAGCGGTAATGGTGACGACATTCCCAAGGGGAATAGTTGGGTGTAGGGTTAAAAAAGCAAGGGTAGAAATGTGTGAAAATGTTAACCAGACTTGAACATTGCAAGAAAGGTTTACGCACGAGTCACATAGATGAGTTGTCACGAGGTATACAGCAACGGAGCAAGTATGGTAAAGTGAGTGCGAAAGACGGTATGTTAATGGAACGGCGATAGTGGGGAAACGCCCGTGAAAGTCAGCGCGTCTAGGGAAGAGTGTATAGGCAAAGGTAATAAAAAGTGCCCACGCACGTACAGGGGAAAACTAATGCGTGCGAAAAATCATTTAACAAGGCAGTATGGATGCGACGCAAGAAAATGATAGGGGACAAAGGGAGAAGCGGGTTAACAGCAGCCAGACTTTTTGGCAGATTCCGAGTTTTGTGATAATTCGAGAGTTTTGCGCTCGCCGACGGGATTATGAGAAGATTCTCCTTGTTCCAAGGCTTTCTGGGAAACAATACGATAAATTTCTGTGCCATCATATAGTGTAGGATGAAAAGTTGTCAGTGAAACTGGGCTAGCTTACACGCAACAGCGTAATTAACTTACCGGCAAGAATATTCTGAAACGCTAATTCAACGTTACTAGCATCTAGAGCGGAGGTTTCGATAAATGAAAGATGATGTTCAGCTACACAGATAGTCAGATTTGTTAGCTGTGCTGGGGTAAAATAATATTGGTATGCTTATGCAAGGGCAATACTTACTGGCAAAATTCATTGCTTCATCCGTGGGAACGGCGCGCAAGTGCTTAAGATCGTTTTTGTTGCCCACTAGCATTATGACGATATTACTATCGGCATGTTCACGAAGTTCTTTTAACCAACGGGATACATTTTCGAAAGTCTGCATTTTCGCAATATCGTATACTAGAAGTGCGCCAACTGCACCGCGATAGTAGGCCGAAGTAATTGCACGATAACGTTCCTGACCAGCTGTATCCCAAATCTGGGCCTTAATGGTCTTGGAGTCAACTTGAATGCTACGCGTGGCGAATTCAACGCCAATGGTCGATTTAGAGTCCAGGTTAAACTCATTCCGGGTAAAACGACTAAGAAGATTTGACTTTCCAACACCAGAATCACCGATCAAGACAACTATGGGTTACATGCAGGATATATTAGCGCAAGCTTGTACAAACGGGAATGTAGGGGTGTATACACGGCAAGCGATGATATGTGCATGGCAATAAGCATGTAGGTAGTGGAGTGAAGGTAGGTAATATAAATATATGACGATGAATGAAGGGAAACAAACCTTTGAAGAGAAAATCGTATTCGTCATTAGCCATGACTTGAGACTGTAGATGAGGAAGACGATTAAGTTGAAACTGACGACACCGGGAAAATAGGAGCAGTTAACGAAGAAGAGGAAAATTTAACGCGGTGTAGGAGAGAGCTTTTAAATTAAGCGTATGTATGTGAGTGAGTATGAGTATGGGGATGGTTGGGCAAGCGGGTGTGGGGGAAAGGGGGGTATGGGAGTAGAAAGGGATTAAAGTTGGAGCAGAATAAAGCAACAAGAGTACACGCATACACTTTCACACAAGTAGATATGAAAAGGACGATTTAAAAAAAAGGTAAAGTGAATAAAAACAGCGACAAACGGAGGTAGATTAATACACACGCATATACATATACACGCATGCACTCAATCACTCAATCACACATGTAGGCATGCAGTCTCACACACGCGCAACTCAAAACACACTTAAGCGCATACACGGTAGAAGACAGCGATAAAATACGAACCACAATGCAGCAGAGGGGGAAAACGCGTGAAACAAAAGAAGTAAAATCACTATCGTGAAGCGCGTTTCACCATCGCAAACTTAAATTCCCGAAGGAAAAGATCACGTGCGGAAGGGGAGTGTATTGGCACGTGATTTGGGCGAGAGGGGTCACGTGACAGATGGGGATTTTGGCGATGTGACAGGCGAATTTTTAGGGTAAAGGCGCGGTAGGAGGGGGTTTGGAGATATTGATGCACGGTAGACACGATAAATTTTGTGTCTTGCTTGGATGGTTAATTTGAATTTGAGTTTTTTTTAAGGGAAAAGAGAATTTTGAGAAGGACTTGAGGAATTTTCGGGGGATATTCTGGGATAAAATCTTTAGGAAGCGAATCTCCTATAAATTTACTTGTTTCATGGATAATGATGGGGATGGAGGTGTCAATGGTTTACTTGTTCCTCAAGACGGTGACTCAAATTCATGGTTTTTCATAGAAAAGATTTTAGCAGAGCGAAAAAGTGATGATGGAAAACCTTTATTTCTTGTTAAATGGGCAGGTTACGATATCTCCGAGTCAACTTGGGAACCTGAAGAAAATTTTCTCAGTCATGATACTTTAAATGTATGGAGGGACACTAAAAAGCTGATTAAACTTGGACAAGAGGAGAAATTTGATGTGGAAGCGTGGGAAGCTGATCGAAATCGAAAGGTTCAAGAAGCGGCAAAAAAGCGGAAAAAAAAGACTACGACAGCCAAGGGTAGATCATCACGACGTAAATCGGGCAAGGAGCAGGAAGAAAGTGGTCGTGTGGATAGATTAGGATCTACACAGTCTAGTTTATACGAGCCTTTGAAAGAAGGTGCCACCACATGTCTACATTCTACTACACCTGGTAAGGATGGTAAAAAGGGTAGCAATGGAAAGTTGGGGGATAATGAGATTTCTGGAGTGGTAGGGGATAGTCAAGTTTCATTGCGCAAAAGGAAACGGGAGGAACAAGAGAGGCAAAAGGAGCGGAGGCATAGTTTACGGAATCGTGAAGCTACGTCTACTAGCGTGAATAGTGAGAATGATGAAGATTATGAGGAAGAGTATGAGGGTGGAGATTCATCTGATAAGGTGGGAGTATCAGATCGATCTGGAAAACGGCGTATATCTAGGCGCGTTGATTCATCGGATTCGGATGATTCATTGCTAAATGAGTTGGTTAGTCGAGCAAAGTATAAATCTTCAACATCACAGGCAGTAGGAGGGGAAATGGGAGATGTTGAAGGGGAAGGGGAACAATCAGGCAGAATTTTACGCGACAAGCGGAATGTGCCTAAGTCAGGGTCAGTGGTTACGACGTCGAAGATATTGTCGGCATTTAATGATTCTACGTGGGAGAATGATAAAGAGAAGATGGCGACAGAGGAGAATAGTGATTTCAACTTGCCTGTAACGGGGCCGATACCTCAGGTAGTTGAAGCGGGTGGAAGTGGGAATGGAGATGTGAATGGAAAGAATTTTACGGATGGTGATATGAAGATTGGGGAATTAGAAGGTGAAGTGGGTGACGAATCCCCCCATTTGGGGGGAGGAATATATGTGAATAGGCCGGTTAATGGATCTACAGAAGAGCGGGATAAGGTAACCAAGGAGGAGAAGTATAAACCACGGGGTATTAGTGGTTCGGGGAAGATTAAACCGTCCGATTTTAATTTTATCAGGGCAATGAAAGGGGGGGGAGGCGTAAATGAACAGTCGACAGGAACGATTAAGAAGTTGGGTGAGTAGAAGTGTATTGAAGGGGAGATGATAAGGAAACTGACAGTATGAATAGATGTAAAAGCGCCAAAGGATGGTGAAGGAAACAAAGTGGGTAGTCGAAAAGATGATAAAGGATCTGGACGGATGCAATGGCAGAGCAGAAGTGCAAAGGGATTATTGTTAAATGGAGATGAAGAGAAGAGGAGTATTGAAGCAGGCGGGAGTAAAGCTGATGGAAGTGGAAAAGTCGGTAAATCAGCATCTCACGATCCAGCCGGGCGAGGTTTGGGCAAAAAGTTCCTGAGTTCGGATTGGATTGTGCCGATTTCATGTCACCGATGGAAAGAAGGATTTTGCAAAGATTCTCAGTGTATATTTTTGCATGAACAGTCCGAGAGATGGACTACACCAGATATATTTATTCAGGTGTCGGATCAACGGCTGTTTAAGAAGTTTCGCAAGGTTCCCTATCCCTTGACATGTTATTACTGGTTTAACCATGACTCTTGTACGCGGACGTGGGAAGATTGTAAATTTGCGCATTGGAATACGGGTTTTGTTGCGGGAAAAAACTCCAGAGCGTATACGTCCAAGGTCGAGCTGAATGTTCGAAGTCCGAGTTTGTTGAAGCGGGGACAGGGAAACTGGGAAAATGGGAGGTTTGAAGGCGGCGCAAGATGCGAACCAGGAATAGGATCCAATGCGAAGCTAAAGTCTTTGGGAGAAGGGGCATTATCGCCGGAATCCAGGACTGATATGGCGATGGATGTTGAACTGTCGCCAATTATGCCGGCTAGAATCATGGCCGACGACGAGAGTTTTGCGAAGTTTGCCGCCCGCTCGGCCCAGGCTAAAAGCGGCGCCGAAGAAATTTATCGCCAAAACGGTCCAGTCCTGGGTTGCGAATCGATTGAAGTGGTTTTCGAAGTAACCCCTTCAGGATCAGGGTCTTCCTTCAGCTTCCCGCTGCGCCTGGCCGGCCAGCTCTTAAATAAGGATTCTCCCAATCCAAACTTCCTGGAATCCATCAAAGCAGCAGCTCTTGGGCCTAAACCATCCCAGGTTTTGGACTCTTCGAGATCGCTGTTCATTTCATCTTCCGCTCCGATTTTTTTACCCATAGATTATATCTGCATTCCTCCTGTGTTTAAATCTCTAATTTACAGACCCGATAACTTCCTGGGATCCGGCGACTTTTCCTGTTCTCCCGACTGCTTCGAAGCATCGCGAAAATATTCCATGTGGCTTAAAAGTTTGTCCAGTGCTGCCATTATCCTGACCAATTTTATCTGTATTGTTCTCTTTTCCGTCAACGACCCTTCATGGAAATTTCTTCAGCCAAACATCCCCACCAAACCCTGCATCCAACTTCAATATTACGCGCAAACTTCGACTCGACAAGAGTGGGATTGGCTATCGTTAATTCGCTTGAACTCTCTGGTTACCGATGAAACTCCTCCCGAAGTCGCCCTTGGAATAACTTTACTCGACATCCACGATAACTTTGAAAAATACGTAGACGCGGTTCGCTCTTATTTATTCAAAAAAGTCACCGATCCCTGCAAACGGAAACCCTTCTCTTCATATTCAAGTTCTACGGATTTCGAAGACTACCAAAATTTTTCTAGACTCGAGAAAAACACTTCATCTTCTCGCAAAACTTTCAAGTCTAAAAATCCCTCTTCAAACCATCCTCCTCCCTCCCATTATACTTCTTCATGCACCAAACAGAAATATTCTAATCCTCCAGCCAACTCTTCCTTGCTTCGTGATAATAACGATTCCTTTCGCAATCGCCGGTTTTCCTTTGCGGGAAGCTAAACTTCCCGTCTTATCCCTTACCACTTTTCCCTTTTATTCCCCTCCCGCCCAAAAATATCACCAAATTTTTTGATCCATGCTTCATCTTACCACAGTCCTCTCTGTTAGTTTACATCCCTTTCTCTCTCTTCTCTATTCCTTCATTCCTACTTCTAACCCAAACGCACCTTCATCTAGGCCATTCACACCGTTGCCTTCGTCTTACCCTTTTACCTCATACCATCTATACGACCATCTAGAACACTTAATCGTGACGATTTCAAGGTTATTCGTGCTCGAATGCGTATGGTATCTATAACAAGTCTTTGCGCTCTTTTGTGCACCTTTACTATACTAAAATTTTCTTCCACATCCTTCACCTTTCCTTTATCAAGCAAGTTTAGACTCTCCACTTCATCCTCTCTGTCAAACCGCCAAATCCTTCATCTAATGGGCCTTTGGCCCATCGGATTTTATGAAGCTGGTAAAGTCTTAATTCTTTGTTGTTTGTTTTACTCCGCCTCTCTCTTCGAGTATTTTTATGTATACAAGCAATGGAGATATTATTTCTCATCCCGCTCTCGATTGATATCATCCTTTCACTCTTTAACTTATCCCGATATTCGCAATCTCATCGTCGTACGTACCATTCAACTTCCCCAATTCCCCCTTCATCATATCTTCTTATTCCGCATCTTTACTCACTTCCCCCGCATTCAGGGCCCTTTGACGGAAGAGTTGGTCTTTCGCTCTTCAATTTTACCTCTTTATCTCGTATTTCTCAGTCCTTCCATTTCTTCCCCTTACCCGTATGATTTACTCTACAAACCTCCCCTTTGCTTCGGTATAGCTCATCTCCATCACTTCTACGAGAATTATCTTGCCAATCCATCCGTTCCAATTTCCTCTATTGCCTTGATTACTCTCTACCAATTTATCTATACCTGGTTCTTCGGTATTTTTGCCAATTTTGTCTTTCTGCGTACCGGAAGTGTTACCGCCATTATTCTTGCTCACTCCATGTGTAACTGGAATGGAATCCCCCAAATCGGTGGATACATAGGCATTTATTCCCACCACCGTCTCCGCTACACCATAATTTATCATTTTCTTCTCGTCTTCGGCTTCATCGCCTTCGCCTTCTCGCTACGCTCGTTAACCCGCTCCGACATGTCGCTTATTCAGCTCTGATGTCCCACCCCCACGTGATACTGTAGCGAGGTTTTTTATGGACAAATTTCGACGCGAGTTTTTTTTTGCTCGATTCTCTTTCGCTTTTCTTTATCCTCTCTTTCCCCCAGTCCTTTTTTCATCGTGTTAGTTAATTCTTCTTCATTTATACCTATAATGCGTTTTGGTCGAACTTTACGTTCGGTTATTTATCCTCCATGGCAAGAGGCTTATATAGACTATGACAAGTTAAAACGTTTATTACGTGAACCGGACTCTGCTGCTTCAAGTATACGACTCAATGCCGAAACGTCTTCACTAACTGCCAATAGTTGTGATTCGAATGATCCGTGGAGTGAAATCGATGAAGGAAACTTCGTCGAAGAATTATTCAATGTTCAACTTGAAAAAGTTATAGCTTTTCACGCTCGAAAACTTCAAGAAATTCGTGATGGCACTCTAGCTTGTGATTACCGCTTAAAACAATTTACTTCCCCCGATACCAATTCTCCCTCTAATATTAATCCTGATTCTATTGCCCAAACTCTACCGTCCATTCAAAATGACCTAGATCATGTCACCCGAGAATTGGGTCACCTCGAACGTTATTCTCGCGTTAACTACGCCGGTTTCCTTAAAGCTGCCAAAAAACATGATCGTCGAAAAGGTCAACATTACCGCGTACAGCCATTACTACATGTTCGTCTCGCCGATCTATCCTTCTATCGGGAGGATTATTCAACTCTACTCAACCATCTTTCTCATATGTACTCTACGATTCGTTCCTTTAATGACAGTCATCCATCCGAACCTCTGTCTCGTGATGAATCCGATGAAAATCTCGTCGATGATAAACTCCCCCAGTATACTACCCTGAAATTCTGGATCCACCCTGAGAACGTACTCGAAGTCAAAACTAACATCCTTCGTCATTTACCCGTACTTGTATACTCCTCCCCTTTTCATTCTACATCTTCCGATTCTACTCTCGACAATCTCAAGTTTACCGATCCTTCCATTTCATCAATTTACCTCGACAATTCCGACTTCTCCTGTTATACATCCTTAGTCAACTTGGATACAAATCAACAATCCGCACCCAATCTTTTGCGTATCAGATGGTACGGACACTTGCAAGATCTAAACGATCTTGCCATTGAATCTTACCCCGGTTACTCCTCAACCATCAATCTAGATGACTGTCGAAGAACTACGATTGTCATCAAGAAGAAGTGGCTCGGCCAATTCATAGATGGTAGTTATTCCCTGGAGAAGCCAATCAAGAAACTGGAAGATTCCTCCCATCATGATGTTAACTTTGCTAAATCTCTACGTGATTCCGTCAAATTCGTCCAGTCGAATATCATCAACCAGAATCTACATTCCATTCTACGTATTAATTATCGCCGCTACAGTTACGAGATTCCCCATGATGATCGTGTTCGCATAACAATCGATACCAACATAATTTTCATTCGGGAACCAGGTGTACCATCATCTAGCGAACCATGGCACCGTCAAGATATCGAAGCCAACAATTGGGAATTTCCCTTTGATCAAATTAACCCCGAGGATCGTAAATATTTTCCTTTTGCCGTTCTCGAACTCAAATTGAAGAAACGACGCTCCCAACTTGAATGGGTGTCCGATCTAATAAACTCTAATTTACTCAAACCTGTGCACACCTTTTCCAAATTTCTTCATGGTGTTGCTACTTTGTACGAAGATCAAGTTAACACTTTCCCACCTTGGTTAAGTGATGTTAACTCTACTGATGTTCAATTCCAAAGCACCGGCACTTCCAAACAACCCGATCTATCCATTTCTCCAACTACTTCACCTTTACCCGTGCTGCACGAAACTTCCCCTAAACTTGACTCCCTGATATCAACATCTACCCTCCGCAAACTCAGTATTACTGAGTCTCCCGTCGTTAAAAGTTCTTCATCTCGAGACTTGACCCACTCTTCTCCTGTTGTTTCTGCCGATACTGCTAATCCCTTTTCTGATAACCCTTCAACCCACTCTATTCAATCATCTTCAGTATTTTCTCGCGCCAAACGTTTTCCATTTATCGGAGCACCTAAGCTTCTCGCATTTCGATCTCTTAAAAACCGCCACCCAAGCTTAACCCGTACAGGTTCCGATCAACTTCAATCCCTAAATGTTGTTGATCCCCCAACTTTTTGGCTTAAAGATACCGGAGCTCCTAAAGTGGAAGCAAAAGTTTGGTTAGCAAACCAACGGACCTTTGTTCTCTGGCAACATATTTCCGTTCTAATGTGTAGCGTAGCGATCGCGTTATTCAATTCAGTATCTTACAAAGATACTCCCCTAGTTCCATCTCGCCCTCACCTGGTCAAAAATCCCCTTGCATATTCATTGGCTATTTTTTACATGATAATTACCCTCTTCTCGGTAATTTGGAGCTGGCTGATTTATGTTTACCGTTGCAAGCTAATTCGAGAACGCAGCCCAAAGCACCTTGATGCTATGACAGGTCCTATTATTGTATCCATGTGTTTGATTACCGCCCTGTCGATAAATTTTTTTTACAAATTCGGCTTTGTATTTTACCGTGCACCTTACTTTGCCTCACTATTCCGCTCTACTTAGGCATTACGCATTTACTCCTACTACTGCAAACCCCCTCTTTCAATAATTTATCCTCGTATTTAATAGTTCCTTGCTAAATACTTTTCAACGTCAAATTCTACGTCTCTTCCAAGTGTCCTCACCAATTCAATATCCACATTGGCCTTCCACCGACACACCGGGCTTAGTATACATGATGCTACCGTCGCCGAATAATTTGCCGGTATTCCTGTCGCGTAGGTGCAATGTGCTTGTGGCATACGTGAATTAATACTCGGCAAAGTACGCATACACACCAGCAAATTAAACAGTGTTAATGTCGTGATATGTGTTAACAAGTCTGCGGTAACGAAGCTTCCCTCGTCAACCCCTTTAAATTCTACATACTTATCAGGCAGTATAGCCCTCAGTATTGCTAACAGCCGATCCAGCGAAAATGCTCCTGAACCTCCAGCTGCCGAATCATTTGCTCCGTGCTTCCGCTTGTGTGATTCTAAGTTTCTTCGCCGTCGCCGTTTTGCTTGCTCGGCGTTTGATGCTACGAAGAATATGACGTCATGCTTTACTTTGTTTTGCGATGCCAGGTATGCGGCACATAAAATATACTTGCAAATTATGGGCAAACCACTCAACTCGTTGACTACGGACTCACAGTTACCTCGCTCGTTAGACCTAATGATTCGGAATTCAACCCCCGTGTTAACTTACCCTTGACGCTTTCATCATCTTCACCCCCAGCGTCCATCTTATACGTCGTTGAGTCAACACCGTAGTAGGGTATCCTATATCCCAAAGCGATCCCGTCACATCGGAATACACTTTTAAGTCGGATAAAGTACTGTGATGATCCACTTGCCAATGCCTCATCAATGCTAATTTGGTTTATGCGTAAAGGTCGAATAAAATAAGGCCATAATCGATAGCACACTCGTCGGAAGGCAGTTAAACTTCCCAACATTTCCCGTCCCATGCTTTTCCATACAAACTCACAGAAGCGAGTCCAAAGTACATCCACAACATCACTGGGTATGTCGACGTTGTGAAAATTAGATAAATCTCCAGCGTCTTGGACTGAATTAACGGGCTTTTGAAGTGCGAGAATACCTATCATTTGTTGGGCTGTATAACGTGGAAATTCTATGTGTGGTACATAGGCCATATTAAACGCCGTAGCGTTGATTGTTCGCTGCACGAATATGACAGAGAGACCTGGCACATACTGAGGAAATCGACTTAACGCCGGCACCATCGTACTGGGTAATTGTCGTGCTCGCTCATGACCCGTTAGAATAAGAATAAACCGGGGGACACTATTCATAATATTCGAGCCGGTTAACTTTGTTGTTATCTGTGTTTCACCAAAAACGTTTCCTGTGATGGGTTTCCGCTGCGTGCGCGGCGTACGTTTAACGGATCCCGTTTTCTTATCTTTGTCATGTACCAGATTGTAGCTAGTTCCCCGTCGGCCTACTCGCCGTACCATTATTTCCAATCGCGCCAACAAACTAGCTAATGAGTCGGTACGCGGAGGGATCACGTTAACACCGTCCTCGTTTAACCCATCAATTTTTTCCCTTCCTCCTTCCCCTGCCTCATTGTCACCAAACGCATTTATACACTCTCGCATAATCGTTTCCACTACTTGCCGAATCGATACGCAATCTCCCACGTTAACCATAGCATGTCTTACACCACTCTTCGCTAGAACCCGCTTCAAAACCGTCTTTTTCCCCGTAGCCTCTGGCCCGTATACCGTTAACACGGGCGGACATGCCGCTCCCTGTGTGCAGCACCCAATATGCGTGACCAATTAGCCCGACAACTTCGCCCACCCCAATCTTTTAAATCCACTCATGCCTACCGTAAACAATACTTCCAGCATAACTATTTGTTTCTCTCGTCCCGGAAAATCTTCGCATATACCACCTAACTTAACCTCCCCTTCCCACGTTTCTTCTTCTCCCCTACTCATCTTTCCCGCTTATCTTCCCCCCCGTAAATCTTCCCAATTGACCACGTCTGTTAAGCCCGCCCACAAATCTTTTGCTTAGCCTAATTGAATCATAATTAATTCCAAAACTCCCACGCGATATTTACGCATGCCACCGTTAATTTATTACAAAAGTAAAAACTAACTTCGTGCCAAAACGCCCATTTTTCATTTTGACGTGTTCCGCTGACATAATCTGCTCTCTTGACTAAGCGGAATATGCTAATTTTGTAATGGTCCAGGGGAATGTAGAAAAAACCCAAGAAATTGAGGCAAGGAGGGAAAGGTATGTAGGATTAAATTGTTAATTAATAGTGCGGTTATTACATTAAAATTTTGGTTGATTGGAGATTAACATTGTAGATTCTAAGAAGCAGATACTTCCGCGAGGATCTTTTCACCCTTGGCGCGAGCTGATTCAATATCTCCCACCATGTAAAAGGCGTCTAAATTGGAATGGTTAGTCGAATTGACGGGAGAGTAAGATTGAAGCAAAATGTAAGACTTACTTTCAGGAAGATTATCGCATTCACCCCGGATAATTGTTTGGAAGCTACGAATAGTATCCTTAAGATCGACGAGCTTTCCCTCAATACCCGTGAAAACTTGAGCCACGGTGAACGGCTGACTTAGGAAACGCTGTAATTTACGAGCTCTCTCGACCGTCAATTTGTCAGCTTCGCTAAGTTCATCCATACCAAGAATTGCAATGATATCTTGCAAAGACTTGTACTCCTGCAGAATTTGCTGAACCCGCGTTGCCGTCTCATAATGTTCTTTACCAACGATCCGCGGATCCAACATTCGTGACCGCGACGCAAGCGGATCCACCGCCGGATAAATCCCCAGTTCCGAAATCCCACGTGATAGCACCGTTGTGGCGTCCAAGTGAGCAAACGTTGTGGCTGGTGCTGGGTCTGTCAAGTCGTCCGCGGGAACGTAAACGGCCTGAACTGAAGTAATGGATCCCTTTCGGGTGGTGGTGATACGTTCTTGCATAAGACCCATATCTACGGCAAGAGTTGGTTGGTATCCTACGGCGGACGGAATCCGTCCTAGAAGTGCTGAAACTTCCGACCCGGCTTGAGTAAATCGAAAGATGTTGTCGATGAAAAGAAGTACTAAACTCGTTTGCATGGCCAGAATTAGTTACGATTCAAAATGCTGTTCTAAATAATCATAACCTACCGTCCTGCCCTTCTTCATCACGGAAATATTCTGCTAAGGTCAAACCGGTTAAGGCCACACGAGCACGAGCACCTGGAGGTTCATTCATCTGTCCAAATACTAAGGCTACTTTGGATTCACCATCCAATTTAATAACACCAGTTTCTTGCATTTCATGATATAAATCATTGCCCTCACGGGTGCGTTCTCCAACACCAGTAAAAACGGAAAATCCTCCGTGGGCTTTGGCAATGTTATTAATGAGCTCTTGAATAAACACAGTCTTTCCTACACCCGCACCACCGAATAAACCAATTTTCCCACCACGCGCGTATGGTGCTAGCAAATCGACAACTTTAATCCCCGTTGCCAAGATTTCTGCACTTGTGGATTGATCAACGAATTCAGGCGGATCGGCGTGAATAGCTGCTTTTTTGGTATGTTTAATTGGTCCGCGCTCATCAATTGGATCTCCTGTGACGTTCATAATCCGTCCTAATGTGCCAGGCCCCACGGGAATTTCAATGGGAGCTCCAGTATCGGTTGCAGGAGCACCCCGGACCAAACCCTCGGTACCTAGATAATCGATCGTGTTAAAAAGAATGGAAACCAAAAACTGCTTAAATAAAGTTACGTATATACAAGACAGGATTGAATTTTCAAGAGTAGAATGACAACAAAAAACACGTACCGTCCATGGCTATACATCTAACCACACTCTCACCAAGATGTTGCTAAGATACGTTAGCACAGTCAATAGTATAAAGACAGGTAAATGATAAGTGATATCAGTTAATGTAAGTGTTAAATCCAGTTAAATGGTGATGGAAAACGCGTGTCAATTCGATAAAGATGAACTTACGGAAACCTCCAGAATAAGTTTCTGCCCATTGTTCATCGTTTCAAGAGCGTTAAGAATGGGTGGAAGTTGCTCCGAATCAAACTTAACGTCAACAACCGCACCGATAACCTGATGGATTTTGCCAACCCGGTTGGAAGATGCAGCTTTGATGCTAGCATATCTAGCTAAGGTCTTGCTCGAAAAGCCCAACGCAGTATTGGACCATTTCGGCGTTCGAGCGTACAGTGAAGAGCTCGGTGTAGCCCGAAGCGATCGAAATAATGCGCTACGCGACGATGGCAATTCAGTCAGTAAATTTCGTGTCAAGACGAGAAGGCTTAACAATAAAACAACGTGTAAATTCAAACCTTTTAAGCATTATTGATAAAGATTGATCAAAAATTAATTAATTCCACAAAATTTCTGTAATGAAGGCTATACTTTCATTGATTCTTCGAAACGCTTCACGCCAGGTGGAAGAATCCAAGTGAAAATCGAGCACCTCCGCTCCCTCGCCAAAAACTTCTTTTCCGCCCTCGCCGCCAAGACTTCGTGCTCCAAACACCGAACTTTTCCCGAATTCCGCTTTCCCGGCTTTCGGCTCCCTCCTTCCCCACAATTCCACTTCTCTCGGCCCGGCTCACATGATCTCTATCTGCCACCTCCCGGTCAGCTGACCTTACCGGTTTTCGGTGTTATGTGTTTCCGATCTTTTGATCGCCAGATTTTTCCGTATTTTTTAGCCTTTCCTACTTCGCGCTTATCCTTAATTTTTACTTTTGTATCCGTTAAACATTATGGTTCACGGTTTGTCTGGCAATGTGCAACAATTGATTAATCTGGTTGTTGGTTGGGTTTTACGGTTCTTTAAAATTGCTGTAGTCTCCAATTTTAGATCAGATTGATTACCATGGAAAACTCTTTCCCCCATTAACATCGTCAAGCTGTGTCAGAGCTTACTTTTCGAAATTGTTAATGGATTTTTATGTTTTTTCATCTTCTCTTCACTTTGTTCCGTCATACTCAGCATACAAAAAACTCAAGACATCAATGTGCTTAATTTGACACCTCCCGATTCTATGGGTATACACTTCTCATTTGTGAAATAAGTACTTTATGACTATATTGAATATTGCCGCTAATTCATTCAGATATTACTATACTTGATCGTACACTTTTACCATATCGTGATATTATTCTCCAAAGGCATGAAAAAGCGCTTAAACTTATTCACTTGCTGGATGAAAATGAGGGTGGTCTCTTGAATTTTAGTCAGGTATTTCTCTCTGGCAATTTTCCCATTAATATTGTGTTTCTTCGGTTGCTATATTTTCCTTTTCACTTGCATGCAGATAAGCCAACTCTTGCTAATTTTTTTTTCCTAGGGATACAAGTTTTATGGATTTAACGTAACTCTTGATGGAGATGTAGTGTATAGGGAATGGGCCCCAAATGCCAGTGAAGCATTTCTCATTGGTGATTTCAGTATGTATAACGGTTAATATTTATGTTAACATGGGCTAAACACTAAACCTTTCTTCCCATTATTCTCTAGATGATTGGAATCGATTGTCACATCCAATGCGAAAACTTAAGAATGGTGTCTTCGAGATCATAATTGCAGGAAGCGACGGCAAACCTATTATTCCACATGACACCAGAGTCAAGGTAAGTATTCTGTGTTAATTGATGCATCAAAACGGTTCTGAAAGAGAAACATGTTTCAATGGTTGCTCCAGGTCACTTTGACAGACTCGAACGGATTCCAGCTTGGATTACTCGGGCATTACCGGATGATGACTGTCCTTTGTATAATGGAAGGTTTTGGTATCCTGGGGAAAGTGAACGCTACGTTTTCAAAAATCCTTCACCCAAACCTCCTCAAAACTTAAAAATATACGAAGCCCATGTTGGAATTTCATCAGCGGAATTTAAAATTACGTCGTATGAAGAGTTTACGCTGAATGTGCTACCACGTATACGCAGACTTGGTTATAATGCTCTACAATTAATGGCAATAATGGAACATGCTTACTACGCTAGCTTTGGATATCATGTTAACTGTTTCTTTGCTTGTTCATCTCGTTTTGGTACGCCAGAACAATTTAAACGACTAATTGACACAGCTCATAAGATAGGGCTTATTGTGATAATGGACATAGTGCATTCACATGCATCGAAAAATGTGCTAGATGGCCTAAGTTGCTTCGATGGCACAGATCAATATTTTCATTCGGGTGAACGAGGGTTACATCCACTTTGGGATTCACGGTTGTTCAATTACCGAAATTTTGAGGTTATTCGCTTTCTATTAAGCAACCTACGGTTCTGGATGGAAGAGTATAGGATGGATGGCTTCCGATTTGACGGTATAACGAGTATACTCTATGTTGATCATGGAATTGAGCGGCATTTTACGGGAAATTATGATGAATATTTCAACGAGTTAGTCGATGAAGATGCGGTGGTATACTTAATGTTGGCCAATGAAATGATTCATCGGGTGAACAAGGCATGTTTGACAATTGCGGAAGATGTATCGGGTATGCCAGGCCTGTGTGTACCAGTCAGCATGAAGGGTATTGGGTTTGACTATCGGTTAGGAATGGGAATACCGAATTTTTTTTTCAAATGGGCCAAAGTTCCAAAAGAACAACCTTGGCCAATGAAACAATTAACAAGCGTATTGTGTGATCGAAGAGTTAATGAGAAAACCGTAGCGTATTGTGAAAGTCATGATCAATCAATAGTGGGGGAGAAGACGTTGATGATGTGGTTTTGCAATGAAGAGATATATAATAATATGTCGACGTTACAGCCTGCAACACAAGTAATTGAACGAGCCATGGCCTTACACAAGATTATACGTTTGGTAACACATATGATCGGAGGCGAGGCGTACATGAACTTTGAGGGAAATGAATTTGGGCATCCCGAATGGTTAGATTTCCCACGGTCAGGTAATGACTATTCATTTTTGTACGCACGTCGATTATTTTACTTGAGTGATGATAAAAGTTTACGGTACGCTCAACTGGAAAGATTTGACGAACAACTTCAAGCCGTAGAAGAAGAGTATAAATGGCTGAATTCGAAGAATGCCCGTATAACGTTAACACATGAACAAGACCAAGTAATTGCGTATGAACGAGCGGGAGTAATTGGCGTAGTGAATTTTCACGGAGATCGAGATTATACTAACTACCATATTGGAGTATCACATCCCGGTATATACCGAATTATATTATCAACCGATTATTGGGAGTTTGGGGGAAAAAGTACCCGGGAAAATATGTATGAAGCATTAAGTGAACCATCAAAAATGTTAACCCAAGGGAAATTGTATAAATTTACACTGAACATACCACGATTACCCAAACAAACGGGTATAATTTTCCAATTAAAAGAAAATGTATCTATACGATAAACAAAGATAACCCAAACTCATAAGTGTGGATGTAGACACACACAAGCCCAGTAAAAGATTTTATGCTAATGCATCAATTGGTAAAACTAACACGAGCGTGAACATGATCAAAGCAAAACCACGTACGGACATAAAAACCCCCAAAGCTCAAGGAATCGAAAAAGACTTTCCATCACACGCGGCCGCCCGATTACCAAAAGGGGAAACATGGTGATAGGAATGGCAGTGACGATGGGGACGATACAAGCCGAACACAGAAGGCGCGGAAGAGCCCGCAGCAATCGAGGAAGGGGCGAAGCACTGGGAGGAAGTCACAGAGCGGGTGAAGGATGGTTCACGGCGTAGGGCTGAGCGAGAGCGCTGAAACATGCTGAAAGCGGTAGGAGGTGCTGAAACGGCGGATTTGCAGTGGGTTGAAGGCTTGGGGGGACGGCGATGGGGGTAGTTGTTGCGAGGACAGGAAGCTGGGAGGGCAGCGCAAGAGATGTTGGACAATGGATCGTGGGTGTGGGAGTGGACGCGGTATACACTTGCGTTTCGAATATGTGAGGTATCAAGGGAATTGGCTCGCACCACAGTAGAATGGGAGTAGAGGGGTAAATTGACAGAACGAGATTGTGATTCGTTGAATGATTGTCTTTGTCCGCTACCAGAAATTCCATAGGCCGAATGGTGGTCAATGATAATAGGGTAATTACCGATATCCGAATTGGATGAATTGTTGACACAACTTCGAGATATGCGAGACGGAGGTAACAAGGATGGTACCGGCAAACGTGATGAATTAGTTGGTTCAACATAAGGATTTGGCTTAGTCGAAGTTAAACGAACATGTCGATTAGACTGATTACGCTGACACGTATAACAAGGTCGATATGTGCTTCGGTTCATGGAAAATGGTAACGATGTATTGTCAAAATATGCTTCGTATACGTGTCGTTCACTACGCGTTGACGGGCTAGTATGTGAACGCTTTAACCTGTGTAATGGATTATCATTGCCGTTAACATTTCGAAGAAAGAGAAAATCATTTCGCTCACTTCCCGTTATCGGAATTGCCCGAGAAATGTTTCTACTGCGCAAAGCCCGACGCGTAGCAGAACTAACGCTCCGCTTATTTCCCCCTTCGGGATTGCGCGACCGACTAATCCCGTTAAGAACATTACCACTTTTTTGAGTATCATCTGATGCAGATCTGCGCGAACGTAATCGTTCTATAATATCTCGATCTATATCTCGGGGTTGAAATTCTGATAACTCGGGTAAGGGAAACGGTGTATTAGGTCGAGGGGGGGGTTGGTTCTGGGGTGTATCCGCTAAATAACGAGGAGATGGTACAGTCGATCTAAACATCGATTTAATAGATGAAGATTGCCGCTGCGATTTCGCTTCGTCTAAATTTCTCGTTCGCCCCGAGACAACTTCACCTAACCGAATGGATGTATCACACCGTGTTAAAGCACGCGCTACAAACTCTTTCAAACGTGCCGTCACCATCTTCAACCAATGACGTTGCTCACTTTCTTTTGGGGGAAACAATTTGGCAAATTTTCCGTACGATACAACTGGCACTCTGTTACCAAGTGGTTTGGTCGGTAATGGCACCTTGACTATCGAATCGCGACCATTTGATGAAAGATTTAACGATGTAACTGGAAGGGTTGAAGAAGCAGATGGTGATGATGACAGTGGCAATGGAGATGGCTGTAGAACATTCTCGGGTGAGCGTGGTAATGCCATCCTAGTTGATGAAGGAACTGAACGCGTTGCCAACCGAATGGATGCTTCACCCATTTGATCATTTAAAGTTTGCTGAATCGCATTGACAAGTGAAGTGAGAAAGTATGATATATCTTGCCAAGATGTACGCGATGGGGTTATCACGTTAAACGCTGCAAAATCCACTGGCTTCCAGTAGTCAAATGCATCAGAACGGTAATCCAATGATCGTAATCGCCATTCAATAAGTTCAGCATCAATTTCACTCTTGCGCAATTCAACAAAGGCAAATTTGAGCAATACGACAATATCCTTGTAACTAACTAACGGGGATTGGTCTAATTGACAAATGAGCCGATCGTGTAATGAAGTCCATTCATTTGGCAAGCTAAACGACATAATTACAAATAGTACGGATAGAATTGCAAATCTAAACGCTCATGGCTCAAATTAGTTCACGGGAAAGGTAATGACAGTGATAAACTTAACCAGCAAGAAGTTAACGAGATGTTATCGACTGAGTTGTCAATATAGATGACTATCGTAGTTACGTCGAGCCTAACGCGCTTTGGCTCGCTCATATGGGTTTCTGCGTCCACCTTCGCGTTCACGCTAACGCTGACGTCGCTGCTGATTCACGTTTTACCCGGACAGCGCTCAAACCATCGCGCTAACTCATCCCGTCTTATCATTAAAACACACACGCCCGCATAAATTTTCCCATGTACGTCTACACGACTCGACGGGTCCAAGGGTCGATCATGGTTTCTCGTCAAACACGCGTAATAAACTGCGCCAAACAGCGCCCGGTTCTTGATTTGCATCAATACCCGACCAAATTCCTTTCGCTTTATAGTACAATGCAATCGGTTTAGTTTGGGCATGGTACGCCGCTAAACGACTCTTCAAGGCTGTTTCGTTGTCATCGCTTCGTTGGACTAACGGCTCACCTGTAATATCATCTGTCATAGGTATTTTGGGAGGATTAAAGATCCGATGATACGTTCGTCCCGACGCTGGATGAATCAAGCGCCCTGTAATACGAGACACCAGCAATGCATCGTCAATTTCCAATTCAACTGCGTGTGATAACCCAAGTTTTCGAGGTTCTAGCATAGCATCTAAACTTTTGGCCTGCGTTACCGTTCGCGGGAATCCATCCAGTATGAACCCTTTTTGGCACGCTTTATTATTTCGCAGTTCACTGCGTATCATATTCAGCATTATATCATCCCCAACGAGACCCCCTGCATCCATAATCTTTTTGGCTTCTAAACCAAGTGCCGTTTTTTGCGCAACTTGCGCTCGAAGTAAATCACCCGTGGCCTATTTATGTTAATACCCATGCATTCCTCCGTTAGTCTGTGCTCTGTTTGACAATCCCTAAAGAGTTCACGATTATCGTGTTCACCTTGTCCGTCCATTATATCAACTTACCAAGTGACATATTCCAAATTTTTCTCGGATACGTGGCGCTTGCGTTCCCTTTCCAGCTCCCGGTGGTCCCATCAATACCATTCGTAAACCCATTTCCACGGCACTGGAACTTGAGCCCGTGTTTGTCGACGAAGACGACGCTGATTCAGTATCCGATGATCTTGAAAACATTTTCGATAACACCCTTGACAAGATCTAGTGAACTTTCCGGAAGAATCCCTTAACCTCTATTTTCCAATTCAATGTCACACACACATACACACTCTCTCTATAAAAATATATATACGTGTGCACTGTGCCCCTCACAACTTCAAATTCTCAATCAACCCGATTCTCCGGTTCACGCTAACTTGTTAACTCTTTCGTACATACCGAGGCATCAACTCAACTACTCATTAACACGTGTCAACCACACCTATCGATTCTCGATTTTAATAATATAACCCCAAAACACACCACGACTTTCTCCCCCTTTCAATTATCACAAATAATTTCTTCCGAAATTTCATGCCCGCCGAACACCATCTGGTCCCGTGACCAGTTGTTGGACTACTTTACTAAGCCATTCACGTGACTCGGGGGAGGGGCCAAGCAGCCGGCTTGGCACAGAGGGTAATGACGTCATGTGTGTTTCAGCCTGGGGTCTGGTAGGGCTGAAACACTCCATTCTTGTTTCATGTATCCCCGCAATTTTGGTCGTCGTGGTTACAGAATGGGCGTGCCAATGAAAATGTTTTCGTGCCTCGAAAATGTTGCAGAAAAAGACAAACATAGGCTACTTTACACCTTAATGTCCAAGTTACATTTATAGCAATTTCCATCTAGAATAACTTAAAAGCTAATCATTGATATCATACTTTCTCCTCTACTTTTCCAACCTCCTCACCTCCCAACAGTTCCTTTCTTTCATCATTCTTAATCTCCTCGTTAACATAACCCCCAAGAACATCCCAGGGTAGCAGCGGCACACCTAACTCATTCGCATAGTGATCAATTACTGCGTGTATAATGCTATTGCTACGTGCCACATGCTCATGTACTGAATCGATCTCTACTGTCACATCGTCGTCCATCTGTTCTATCCGTTTCCCCATCTCACTCTTTACATTAGCAATCTCTTCCCTCAATTGCCCCACTTCCTCTGCTTGCTGTTTAACCACTCTATTCGAACCTTCACATGCGCTACCCAAAGTCTTGATTTCCGACTGCACTGACAACAGTTTTTGCTCCAATGTTGTGACTAGATTCTGGACCTCCTTGGCTTCACCCTCAACCATTACATTCAACGATACATGCTGATCCTCATCTCCACGTCCGTACTTCCCCTTCAGTGCATCAAATTGCTCTACAAGGTGCGTCTGTACGCTTGATAACTGTGCTAATGCTGCTTTCATTCCGCGAATATCTTCTTCTGCTGTGCTCAGTCTCTTCTGAACACTTATTATTTCCGGTAATTTGTAATCGTCAACCTCCACCGTTTCGGCTTTCCCTTCCTCACTCAAATCTATTCTCTCAACGATACTCATACGTCTTATTTCCTTGTTCTCCAGTACTTGAACACGCTCCCGCAAAGCCTTTAATTCCTCCAGCACCTCTGCACCAATAGACACATTATTCTCACTTTCCACAACCTTCACTTCCGTTACAATTTCCGACTTCTCAATTTCCCGGGATCGTGCACAGATACCCTCTAGTGCCTTCTTCAAAAACTCAACGTCCGAGAAAATGTTACTAGGAATTTTCTGCACTTCCGCTAAAACTGCATTATAGATTTTTCCAAATAAATCATTTGTTGTTAATTTACTAAACTTGTCTTCGTGTTGCATCACCAGCGTTTTTAGAGATGATAGATCATTTGCCATTGTTGCAACTCCTTTAACTTCATCTATTAAACCGGTGATATCACTTTGTAGCACGAAACGGCCCATTGGCAGAGGATAACCACCCACCGTTGTTCCTGTCGGTGAGAGCTGACTGCTTTGCGCATTTGAAGATCCACTACCACTGCTACTAGTGCTTCCCTGGGCTGATTGACTTTGTTGTATGTGTGACTGAAGAGCCATATGCCCATGTTGGATTTGATTTTGCATAAGCTGTTGCTGTTGCTGAACCTTTTGAGCTTGAAATTGCTGCTGTAAATGCGCTTGTCGAATATGTTGCATCTGACTATACTGCGGTAATATTTGTGACGCCTGCGACGTATTCAGCTGTACCATTGCACCCATATGTGCTGCTTGTGGAAGCATTGCCGAATTAAGCGTCGGGCTATTTCCCGCTACAGCATTCGCTGATCCAGCGCTCGGTTGACGGTACATGCTTGCCACAACTAAGCTATTATTCCCACTAACATCACTCGTTCCATGATTTATCACAGTTGGCGCTGGGGCATGAGGAGAATTATTCGATGATGGTAACTGTGCTAATTGGCTAGATGTTAAAATCGCCCCCAACTTTTGCATAAGCTCGTTATTCTTTTGTTGCACCTCCCCCAAGGCCTCACGCTGCTCGTTAATTTTATCTGTAAGGTCTGATACGCTGCATCGAATTTCCTGCCTAGATTCATCTGCCTTACGATGTATCATTAATTCTAACTTATCCATACGATCACTGGTAGCGCCAGAAACTGGTGACAGTCCCGTAGTCTGCGTAGTTTCGGTGCCTGTCTTTTCAAGTGAACGAACTCGAGTCAGGATAACGTTAACCACATTCTGTAAATTATTATGCGCTTTCGTAATCTTATTAAGGTGCACATTAGCCGCTTGTATTGATGCATCATACGTCAATAAAGTTTCACAATTCGCTGTTGTACGATCACATTGCGCTTTAACCTCCACTTGAAGCTGATGGTGAACTTCACGCTCAGTTTTGATCTGATTATCGAGTTCCGAGAGCCTTATCAAAGCTGTATCATACCGTTCAACACCTTGCTTAACTAAATTCTCCACCTCACTAGAAAGATTCACGATATCACTGTCAATTTGTCGCTTAATCAAGTCAAGTTTGGACTCCAATCCCATGAAAATTTCATGAAAAGGAGCTTGACCTGCATGAGTTCCATTTTGAGATTCAAGCATCCGAGTCTGCAATTGATTAATACGATTTTCTACTGCAATAAAATTCTCCGTGTGTTGTTTCAGCCAGGCATGAGATTTCGACTCAAGGGCACCTAAATCTCGTACAGATTTCTCCCATAAAGTCTGAAGAGATTCAACTTTACTGGAGAGATCTGCAGATTTAATATTTACCAAGTCTTTATTAAACGCTTCGATCTGAGTATTAATGGTGCGGATAGCATCAGCAAACTCAGTTTGATTCTTCTCAAGATTTGAGGACAGGGTAGTTAGAGATCTAACATCAATGCTAAAGTCGTCCAGCCGGGTTAAAACTTTGTTCATTAATATCTGTTTTGGACTAGGAGATGTGTTCACTTTAGCTTTTGCGGATTCAGCGGCAGTCGCATTAATAATACTGAAGCCAAGAGTAGCAATAAGCTGCTCGATATCTTCGACTTTTTTTATCTCATCATCGAGGTCTTGCTGTGCTTCTGTTAACTGAGCTTGCGCAAGCTCAACCTGACGTTGTTGGGCTTCACGATGTAGCTTAAATTTGCTAGATAGATGTCGGCCAGCACCAAGAGCATCGGAAGCAAGTTTAAGACGCTCCTTACAAGCATTAAACTTATTTTGAGCTTTAAATACAGATAACAAAACATTTCGGTACTCCCGACATAAACTGAGAAAATCGGCGGAGGCAAAGCCAGCTGAGGCTGAGTTATTTAGGCTCGCTACATCACTTGCAGGTGAACTGGGTGTAGAGTTACGGGAAGGAGATAAGGTACTTCTCAAGAATAGTTAGATTGGGGGTAGGAAGAAAGGAAACATTAATGCCTTGCGATTAACATACGTAGTCTGCGAATCCTTGATGGAAGAACATTGAAAAATTTGGGAAGTTTTGGCGTTATCCGATACTGAGCGAGTGCGAGGGTCGGAAGTGGTTTGGAGGTGTAATGCTTTATGGAGAAGAGATGGGATTTAGTACGAATTCAATTTTCGGAGATAAATGGAAATAATAGGTACGAACATGTTTTCGGTTGTGAAGAAAACGAAGATAAATCGTACACAAATTTATCGCAGTTACTGTTATTAGTTGGCAAAGAAGTAGGTGATGCTGAGTATGAAAATGATGCTTTGTTGGGTTTTAAATCACCATTCGGGGGAGTTCCAGAATGCTACACAAATAGGTATATGAATAATATGTTCAGCGAAACGAATTGAGACTTATAGAACTAACCAAAGACTTTGAAGTGTTGTTGAAAACTTGATCGGATTTTGATCGCTTCACGAAATCACCACTTGTGATGGGATCGGCTAGGCGTTTTTTTACCGACTCATTACTCATGATCACGGATAGCGAAGCGAGTAATACGTCAGTGTGCCTGTAAGAGGGTACAAATTAAACCATACAACTTGAAAGAATGATGATGCCAGCTGGAGAAAATAGTAAGTATAAATTTATGATCGATGATATACGACAACAGTAGGAAGGATATGGGCTACAATTTAGTCGAGAAGACAAATAGTGAATTAAATTGAAAGATAACGGGAACAAATTTGGGGCATGGGGTAAAAGACGATGAAATGGATGTGAAATTTAGCAACAAAATATATACTAATTACCCAAAATTGTTTTCAGGGACAAAATACTGACATTAAAAAGTCAATCTGAACGTTTAAAAAACTCGTAAACTTTGCGCGCCCGAGAACACGATAAAATCTTGTTATGGGCTACCGGTCACCAACCAGCAATGGGATAAAAGATAACCCGACAGTCACGTGAACATAAAATTAGTGAGTACTAGGTAGAGAGGAAGTGTTAGGAGTGCGGGTAAAAGAATGAGGGAGGGATGAAAGTATAAGGCATTTCATGAAGTAAGGAAGTTTAGGGATGAAGCAAATGCGAAGGTTAATATGGAACAATAGGGAGAAAATGTATGGACGAATCGTGTGGGAGGAAAAGAGATTAGGCGCGAAGATTGAAATATAAAGGAAGGCAAATAAGTTGTAGGGTATGCGATTTGGTAGGATAAATGATGGCTAGTTTATCATTTATCATGTGACTCTGGTAATATAACTAGAGTAAGCAACTTGTAAATTCCTTTGCATTATAATCAACCGAAAAAACTTTGCCACAGCATGCAGCGCCAAACATACAGTGGCTGTGGTTGCAGGCCCGAATATTTCTTTTCGGATTCTGTATTTTCCGAACCCGATCCATGGTTAGCATAGGATTATGTAAGGAGGCCTATAGGCTTGCGGTGGGAGACGATCGTGATGGGGAGGTTGGGGGGCGGTTAAATTGATGAAGGGCATTGATCAGAGAAGTTTTTTCTATTAGGTTTAGTGGACATCACAAAAAAAGAATGGTTATTCATTTTTAGTCTAAACTACTCTTTTGTGCACTGGAGAATCTCCAAATACATACAGTATATGTGCTTGGAAAGGGCAAAAATTTTGTTATGAATTCCAGACTCGTGACCTATACTGCCCTATTGACAGGCTCACGACATTAAGAGCGGTGAAATCACGTGATGATTGGTGAATGGTTTTGGTAGGTGGGAAATTGTCGGAAAGTTTGGAGTGTGCTTTGTAAGCTTAAAATGTATTTTCGGCGAAATAGTGGTGGCCCTTTTTAATTGGATGTATCAGCACTTTTACTTGTAATAAATTCCTACAGATGGCACAAGTATAGAGTAGTCGAAAATGTTCACATTACATATGCCTATACAAGATTAATGCAAATTCGTGATTAATATAACTATCTATCTTGCAAGAACTATAATTTATCTTTGAGTTCAAAACGATAATTGTAACAATTCCACCAAGTTTTTGACCTATTATTTCCGCATGATCATTATTATTAATACGTATTTTCTCAATTGAGAGCTGCGTAGGCCTTTACCATTGATTCTTTCTCGCTTAATTACACTCGTTTTCTCGTTATTGGCAGATTTACTGAATGTCAATTCACCAAGAGATTAGTAAGTAGATAGTATGAAATGTCTTCTTACTTGTGCAAACGCATTCCTATTCTCATACACTCAACTAAATGAATTCAGCCGCATACTTAAACATTCATATTCTGTAACAATCACCCAAATTGTCACTATTTCCATGAAATTCACGTTAAGCAAAAATTAACTCGGTTCGCTTCAAAGAATAAGTGTATTCAAGCATACTTCATCTAGAGTCCCTATTTTTTAGCTTGACCTTGCAATGCTTAAAAATATAATACATGCCGCAGTACTTTGTCACCTGCAAGATATTCATGATCATATGCCGGCCTTACATTAGCAAAACGCCTGATGGCCACAGTACTTCATTTATAGTTCATTTTCACAGGTTAACTTGACTATTCACCAATTAGGCTAGAGCACTGGTGCCTAGCATTATAGATAAAGTGACTCAAATGTTGTTAGGGTTGATTCGTACATTGGATCTTCCAGACAATTATAGCTTGTTATATTTGATTGGTGAACTTAGCAATTTAATCCAACTTGTATCATATCAACTAATTCCTTTACTAGTTAGTGCCAATCAACGATAAATATAAATTTCCAAAATCTGATGACCAGGCAAACAGTAGAGTAAAGATTCTGTCTACCTATCTAGCCATTCTGACACATGCACGGAATACACACAGAATGCTGGCGCTATATGTTAGTTTGCATGATTAGTCACAATGTTAAGTTTTGAGCTATTTAGTGCAGCATCTACCAATACGCAGTGAACATAGACTAAATGTGACTCGTGCCATACGTATGTGTATGGTAGAATACAAAAACAGACTAATGTGATATCCTGAATATTATAGTGTTGCCACGGTGCAATGTTGCGGCAATTTGTATTAACATCTTGTTCTTCCCCGCGAAATATATACTTAAAAGCACATGCATGAATCACCGTTGGTATGAATAAAGCTGCAAATTAGTTAATGTGTATGCAAAGTAAACGTACAAGCCTAAACACTTTACTGTAAAAATAGGCATTTTCGGTACAGTATACATCTGTTTTTTATGCTGATGGGTTATCCGGATGGACCGATTAGCACTGGGGCAAGAGTGAGACTGCCGTACCTTACGCAATTGAAACAAATTGAACAAATTAAATAAAATGACTAGCTCCAAACGCAGCTGAGCTAAACGCGATTACAATCCCATCGGACAACTACACTCTCACCCAGAACTCTGTTAGCGAGCATAGGATAGCACACTGACCCGGGTGAAAAGCACAATTGCAATCTATAAGCCCCTCAAGTCACGCAAGAGAACACTGCACTTAATTCAATCCGGAAATCTCAATTTCTCAATCTACCGTAAATATCATCAATTCTAAATCCGTCTGTGCAATTTAGTTTAACGTATTGGATGCCGTCACGCGTATCACTAAACACAATTACCAAAACACGATTGAACATGCCCGTGCGTGCACCCATTTCTCGTGGACAAAAGCTGTACCCAACTTCGCATTGAAGCAATGACCACAGCAAAATCACATTCACTATGCACCACGCAGCTAGGCCAAATCACTAGAGTTAGTATGAGGCATGAGAATATGCCAAAATCTCCCTTACACGAAACATTTAGGTATACTGGCAACATTTCCGGGCTGCACGACGACTTATTATGTAACTTAAGTATCGAGTATACATTGCTAGCGAAGAGTTCATTGCCTCAAATATCCACCGTTATGTCAACCCAGTCAACCCCAATACATTTCTCGGCCTAAGCATAAGCTCCGGGACACTATAACCGATCACACGCCAACCGTTGAAATCGGCCCGAGTGAACCGCCCCGATTCGTACTAATTTCAACGCGTGGTCATCGGCATCCAATAAAAATTTATCTCGCAGCTAGTCGGAATAATCCTCCTAAGACAAAGCCCTGCCAACCACTTGGCA
This sequence comes from Herpomyces periplanetae, assembly GCA_009733715.1. Taxonomy (NCBI): domain Eukaryota; kingdom Fungi; phylum Ascomycota; class Laboulbeniomycetes; order Herpomycetales; family Herpomycetaceae; genus Herpomyces; species Herpomyces periplanetae. Next base: position 73,909 of record WMKJ01000007.1, on the reverse strand, counting down.
GGGAGGTAACTTATATAACTTTTGGTTGAGGTATTCTTTAAATGAATTAATTACCCCCTTTCTGCAAAAAGTAGAATTGGTTAGGGTGAATTTTCTCAAGTTATCCTTGAATTTCCAATAAATTCAATATATTAGTGGAATAAAATTGCCCAATTTCGGCGTCCAAAGTTGTTGAGATACTACCTTCGCCTAAAGTAATGAATAGGGAATAAATTGTTCAATTAATTAATGTGGGTACTTGCATGGAGTGGGTCAATATGATTCAGTTTCAACATTGCATATCAATGCGATGATACAATGAATAAACCCGAGTCGCATATGTTGAGCAGTGTCTCAACATGGTGAACATCTTGAAGAGTCGATTAATTTCCTTATTAACATGTTACATGGATATTAATATTAATTTTATCTATGGAAAGAACGCGCATGAAGAACTTCTATACTAATCAACTAATAAAAATAGTGAGTATAGGTTGTGAAGTAGAAGAAATTTGTTGAAAGAAGGGTTAATTTTATTGTCAATTGTGGCATCATTGCATAACCTAACCTGGCCGTATACGCGTTGAAATGTTATGACATGTTATTAACATGCCCCTTCCAGTTAAGGTGCACTCGTGAAATACAGATCAGTCAATTGAAGGTTTATCAATGGAGCATTAGTATTAGTACTGTATCGTTACTCATCGTCTTCTCAACATCAGCCATGTTCTGTTTAAATTAAGTAATTTTTAACTCTATGGGACATTACAGTGCGTTCCCCCGTCGGCTAATACAGGGTGACCTCTCCAATCCACTATATAGTTCATTGTTACAGTGCAAAAAGACTCATAGGGAATTCCTTAATGTTCCTTACTCTGGTGGCTCATTTCCCGCTAGACTAAGATACACTCGATGGCGTGAGCATCAAGAAATTTCACTCACAGTTATACATGGTTGCCCCCAAGCCACCTCTTTATTGTTCGTCAAGGATGCACTCATCTGAGATTAGACGTTTCAAGTTTTTTTCTACCCGGAAGAGGGTAGTTTTCCGTACGGGAAACTGTTCTTTCGTAATGGAAAGCTTATTTTTGTCACACTTGCTTTCAGAGACAATACGCCATATTTTACAGTTCGCCACTCAACAATAGCCCGATTTCATCTGCAACCTTATCTAGAGTATTATACAACCGTTTTACGACATGTACGGATCGTATTGCGTGATCGATCTACTCCCAATTATCATACTAAGGGAAACCACCATGAGGTGTCTGTATATGAGCGCCTTTACTTAACAATACTGGCTGGAAGTGCTTTTTTGTGACGAATTGGGTTCACAAATAGTATCTACGAATCGCAGTTCGCTGCCCAGATCATAATTTCCCAAATTTCAGTCTAGGTATGTCCGCACCAGTTTCTTGTATAATGTCTTAGATGTTTCTTCGACGTACACAATTCACCATAAAACCGTCTCGCGGGGGTTTGGTGTAGCACAACCAATATGTGCCTTTCAGTCCACCGGATACTCCCGTCTACCGTCATCGGCATTCTGATACGGCGTATGGGTGTTTCAAGTGGAGTAGTACGAACGAGATTATGACTACCAGAACGCCTGTGAGTGCTCACACGAATCTTTACACAGACAGCACCGATGCCAGTTTCTCTAGCCCAAAATACTCGGAGCCGTTGCAAATTATGACGTTAAATATCAAACTGCGCTCCGAGAGCTATTACCAGCTGGGGGTAGTTTAAAGACGTGAAAAGTTTTGTAAAATAGCAAGTTCACGAGGAAGCTCCCAGAATGGCTTGGCATACAGTGCTATGGTTGATTTGCAAAGGGGAAGACAGCACCTCAGAAAACGCCAAAACTCTTGACTTGAATATATTGTGAAAATGAGATCGATCTCAGTATTGTGGCTGGAAGATATGTGTGCAACACCGGACACAAAATAGGACGTGACCCACGATCAAGCCTATTTCGTTGGTTACACCAAGTCTTCCTGCACACATTAAGTGGAAGAGTGAACACCGTGGAGCCCGCGATTAAATTTAATACGTTAAAGTTGATCGCATGTTTGGTAGTTCAAGCACGTCAAGCTTAAACAAGACTGCCGACAAGTTTTTCCCATGCCACACGGTTACCGACACTTAAACGTCCCTGGGAGTTTGTGTTTCGGGACCTTTTGGGCATTTTTAGTTACAACTGCGCTGGTACACGAAGCTTGCTTCCAATTTCAGTAGCATAACCAATACTACGACTGGGAAGTCGTAAGAATTATAGCACTGAGAGGTTTTAAAGCTAAGCAGCCAGTCATTTGTAAACTAACTACGAATGAATTCGCAAGTGCCCAATTGAGTTGGGATATATTATAAGAATAGAGAGTGCACGTTCCATTTATCCCTCGGTATCAGAGGTTAATAATGAGTGCCTAATATACATTCAAACCGTAACGCGGTGGGCTATATAATTTATGACCATCGTGCACAACAGATAATGAAAAGCGAACGCCCTCCAAGTAGAACCTTTAACGGGAGTCTTGAAGCTTTATTTATATGTAGGTGTGAACAGGGATTTCCGATTCATTTAAGCCTAACTTACGAAGCACATGTAGAGCTATGGAACTTGCATGATGCATAAGGAATGTCAAATGAGATGTCGTAGGCGTGTACGACTTTCAGTTTGGGTGGAAAATCTTTTGAGGCCCAGACTTGAGTTTCGATTTGCAGATAACAAGTTGGCACTAAAACTTTTGCATTGCCGCAGGTGCGCAGCGTCTGGATGCAAATGAAATTTTGCCAGGCATAATCGGGTTAACCATACAAAACGGGACTATCCGTGATTTGTTTGGCTAGTTTAATCGTGAATGAAAATGTGTAATTTCCAACCGATAAACTTTTTCATACTTCCACAAGCTTATATTGTGCATGTTCTATCGTTTGTTCATGCGCATACGAGAATCGAACTTCAATGTGTCTTCCTTTTAATGTTACGGGGTTTATGGGGGGTTGGAATTATCGCCATGCACTTGACAAGCCAAGTAAGCTTGGGTCATGGATGTACGTGTAAGCGCATCTCCAGATAAGTCTTTCATTTTATATAGGAGTTTGCTAAAACTAATATTTGTATTGGGTGGATCTATGATATTTTTAGTGGAACATGTTGACGGAGAATTGAAAAGTAGATATAACGAACGTTATGTATATACAGATTCGGGCGGGTATAAGCTGAATATAATACTGAAAAAGTTGGGGGTGAAATAGTATCGATATTTTAATTATTGACAAGTTAGTAGGAGGCAGTGATCCAGAGGGATTAAATCTCGTGATACGTTAACACAGTGGAAAATCCAGAATTTTAGCGACTTACAGTTGTTGTGCTAATGAATACTTAAAGACTAGCCAGTGCAGACGTATAGCAATAAAATACTTAAGAAGTGTGTATGTACTGCGATGTGATGGACCACTGTTGTTGAATCAAGCGAGTATTAAACAGCTTTCCCACGATTCAATTAGCCTATACGGAAAAGATAGTCCAACGAATAGTTAAACTTTCCGGAACATCGCAGATTGAGAATTTAACTGGTCAATTACAATGAACAGTATATTTTAACCAATAACTAAACTAACAAACAAACGGATAGTATTCATAATATTTTAACACAACACGGCTTACTGGACGCGTAAAAAAGTTGTGGAAATGCGATATCGTGGGGCGCATTGCACAAATAATGACAGTGGAGGTGACAACACACATAAGCCCATATATCAGGCTAGCAAGCACACTACAGTATGAAAAATTCGGTACTCAAATATATACTCACAGTACAGTATACATTATCGAAGCAAGCAATGGGTAACTCAAGGGCAGACTTAAACAAAAGAGACTTGCCCATTGTTATTGATAAAACGATTCTCGTACTCTTGGATGAACTAGATTGTGATATGGTTAACATTGGGTGTTGCGAGTGTAAGAAAGACATAAAAAACAGCTAACGTACCTTAACACTACGGTTAGGATCGTAAAAGAGGTTAATACTTCTTTGAACATCTTCTAAAGCAACTTCTTGTTGTTTTCTCTTCTGAGCTAGCAAATAACTTGTCATTATGATGTTATTGGCATACCTTAACCCAGCTTCTTGACCAACTTTGGTTAGAAAAGCTAGCGCATCCGTAGATAAATCAATTTCTTCTTCCTGAGCGCGGCAGCTAACAATTTTTTGGATTTCGTCAGGACTATAAGGCTGAGTGGATATAATGACAACCCTATCTAAGAAATCCAAGGGGAGCCCGTGCGGAGAAGTGTAATTTGTTCCACGTACACGGGATACTCCACGATTTGACGCCATTATAACGATGGGCGCAAGCTCGGATTCCAAGGCACGATTAATAAAAGAGAAACATTCAATGTCCAGCATATGAATTTCATCGATGAATAGTACGCCAGGAACTATTTCAGCTTTTCCTTCTTCTTTCCATTCGGCGACTTTGGTGTTGATCTGTTCACGAATTTCACCGCTGATTTCACCAGTATCACCAGCAAACAAGGCTAAAAAGCCTTGTGTTCGACTGTTAATGACGTCGATTTCATGAAGACTGACGGTGTGCTCAATTTTTCTTCGCTGTTGTAATTCTCCATCAGGGCAGGTTAAAAACTTTGTATCAGCACCCATTGCATCGTAATCGCGGGCTCGTGCGTACGATCTACCCAATTTGGTTACTTTTCCAGAACTCTTATCAATGGAAATTATATCGCCCGCCATTACTTTCTCCTTGGTAAGTGAATCAATCATCTTGGTTCCCATGTCGTAGACTGTCTCCATATCGGTAGTTTTAATGGTCAATTTGCCCATTTTATTGTACTAATGAAAAAATTGGGTAATAAATACAGGCACACGGGCACTCATGTTAATTATTGTTGTACTGAGGAGTTGGGAAGGATGTGATAAACTTACGTCTGTAATACTGCGATCGATTTGGATTTCAATGACTTCACCTTCGATGATTTCACACTCTTCGGCGATTCGTACACCAATGCTCTTGCGAAAGGCTTGAGTGAGCGCTTCAGTTTTACTCATTTCCAAGCTAAAGATTTCACTGGAAGCAAGCATAGTAAAAGGGACATCACTACCGAGAGATGATCTTAGAGACTGAGCCATAGCCATCCCAATAGCAGTTTTTCCCGTACTTGGAGGACCCGCGATTAAGACAGCACGACCGGCAATTTTACCGTCTTTAACCATTTGAAGGATAACTGCAGCAGCTTTGCGCGCTTTTAGTTGTCCAATTAAACCATCTGATATGAGTTTAGGCTCAAGTGTATCGGGATCGACGCCCAAGCCATGGATGTGGGAATGGGTGGCGATTAAGTTAAGACCACGAAGATCTTTAGTTTCAGAAATAGTAGAGATGTTGGGCTGGTAAATGATTTTGTTCAAGTTAGGTTAATTTTGGTAAAGTTAAGCACGAGAAAAGGGTAAAATTCATGTAAGTAACAATGGAAAATTTTTACCAAATCCATGATTTGTGTGGTGAGTAGGGAAAGTAAAGCTTAAGTGACACTTGAGTAGATCAATTTGCCTGATTTTACTGGTACCCTTAAACATGAGAAAGAGAGAAGTGAAGAATGAAATAACACGTAAATATTTCAACGCACCCACTCAGAAATTGTTGACGCCACAAATGTAGATTAAAAATCAGTTACTACTAGAACAAGAATAAATTTAATAAGGTAAATCCAAAATCTTCTTTGCTGCAGACTGCCTTTAATCTGAGGTTAAGTCTACCGAATTAGGAAATTTCCAAACTTACCCCTCGTCTCGTCTCATTATCCGCCGCGCTCCTTCCCTTTCTCACCACCCGTCTCGTCTTGTTTCCCCCACCAGAACCGTTTAGTGTGGCGCAGTGTTTCAGCCCGCGCTTGTTTCATCGGGTTGTGTCACGTGACAGGCAAAAAGGTGGCTTGACTGGAGACGGAGCGGAGATTTTGGGAATTTGCGAAGGGAAAAAGTGCCGGAAAGTGGTGAAGTGAAGAGGTTTAAGGAAAATAAGATTTGTAAAAGGGTATTTAGAAGCTGGAGGGTGAGTAAATAAAAAATTACCCTGTATACTCGATAAATTGTACTGGGTTCTTTTTCGGAGGTGGAATTGATTTTGAGAGCCGGGTAAAAAGGGGTTTATCAAGATTTAATGTACACATACCATGAAGAATGTATTCCGCAGAGTTAATTGATCGATAAAATGTAGATAATTGGACTTAATAATTTAGTTCAACCTGAATCAAATTATTCTCTTGATGTCTAAACACAGTGTTACATTTTAAACCACCATAAATAATAATTGTATAAAATAGGGATAATTCAAACTCCATTTTCCTGCAAACGTTAAATTTATCACCTGTACCGTAAAAGTTTTGTAAAAAAATCCCCCGTTATTTAGCCTAATCTATTCTCCTGTATTAAACACTCAGTAAAAATTACATTACCGCCATCATCTCCTGCTTACCGCACAAATCAAATTGTTGCCTGAGCTTTTGGTTATAGGCATTGCAACGAACAGCTGATTTCACGATACACAGCTCCTTGCAGAGAGTAAGTTAATCCCTTTAATTACTCCGTAGACTCGTGTACACCAGGTTTCCCTACAATGCTGTTCGTTCTGTCCGTTGTTATCCCACGTGCACCGGGTAAATACAAATATCTGCACAGACAAACGGACATTCTATCACTTAATTGTATTTTCCCTTTCTTTCCTCTCCTCCCTTTATACAATACCTTTTCCATGGGAGAACATGGGTTAACCACTTACAATCAATTATCTACCCCTACCACCATTCATTATCATCATATTACGCATTGGAATCACGCGGCCAGTTAATGTGTAATTCCATGGGCCGCTCAAGCTTTCTATTTATCATTCCTAACTGGAATGGGAGAAATATATAAATGGATTAATTCAACTTTTTCCTTTCTTTGTTGCATTTCTCTGTGATATTGTATTCATCAAAATATTTAATAAAGCTACAACCTACTCCATTTGATTCACAACGTTCCTTTTCAATTCCACTTATAACTAGATGAATCAACCCTCACATTATGAATGATTTATTTCCTTAAACCAAAAGTTTTGTTACTCGCACACACACACATTTTACTACACCATCAATAGGCCTTTGTTTCCCATTACTTTTGTTAAATCAGACAAGATTTTATGCTTAACATACCCTGATTTTCACATTTATTCTTTCTCTCTTGTTTAACCAAGATTTTCCAACCATCAGACCTCTTGTTAATTGTTCATCAATCATTTCTTTACTGCTATATCGTCATCTGCCTTTAGTCTTACCTACGCGTTTGTTCTATTATATTTCCCTGGGATAATGTACCAAGTCTACTAAAAAGGATTTCCAAAATATCCCTTCTTACCGAAGCACTAAATCGTTCCCTTAGTCTCTCCAAAACACAAACTAATTATCTCTTGTTCATCGCAAACCCTACCCACTTCCTCTTTTTTCCACACTTCCAGCTCGCAAACAATCTGAAGGACACGTGATTGTGATTTTTTTCCAAAATCGAACGTGGAAATTATGCTGAAAACGGCATCACAAAAGATGCGGTTTGACGAATTAACCGGGTAAACTTGTGGAGGAATTGCAATATTTGTCGAGAATTCCTTTGGTCCTAAGACACCCTTTCGTTATTCTACTCTTCTAAAATGCATCAGTGCACGTATATACGACAATTGGTTCTTTTCCTTGTCGCTGTCACGACAATTGCCACTGTTCTAACTTCATTTAACTTATTTCGCTCTCGTTTTCCCAGTTTTAGCGTTAAAAAATTGGGGTCAACTAAACAATTAAGCAGTTATGACCGGCAACTTAAGTATCTAATTGAACATGAACATTTGAAATATTTTCGTAAGTTTCTCGCGCATTTCAACCTACATGTTCATTTTAATTTACATCCTTGGCCATTGATTGACTAATTCATTGCTTTCGACCGTATAGATGAAGTAGGGTACGATGAACTTCCTTCAGTCTTGAAAACATAACCGACTTGGTCGGTTAAAATAATGTTAATACTTGACTAACGGCAATTTTCCTAATTTTGTATTTATGTATGCTAGATACACTCGAGAGCTTATTCATTACGATAAACGTTATTATCATGGACTACTCACGGCAAATGAGCGTGGTGAATACCTACGATTAATGATTCAAGCGTACTTGGATTTCTTTCGAAGTCACGGCTTAGAAACATGGATCGCTCATGGAACCCTCTTGGGATGGAAGTGGAATAAAAAGGTCAGTACACTATGTCAATTAAACTTAACATATTACATCATAATGGATAGCTGAGCATAAATTGACTATTTGGTTTAGATTTTGCCTTGGGATATGGATATCGATACTCAAATTACCATGCAAACCATGCAGATTCTCCAGTCCAATTATAATCAAACATTATTTGATTTCAAAATTCCCTATAAGCGATATATGTCCAGAATCGTACAGGCTAATGCTTCGGTAACTCGACAGTACTTACTCGACGTTAATCCCTGGTCAAAGCAAAGATTACGCGGGGATGGCATGAATCTGATTGATGCGCGTTGGATTGACGTTCGAACTGGACTTTTCGTCGACATAACAGGATTAAGTTACACAAATAAATCCAAGTATCCCGATGTTGTTCAATGTAAGAACAATCATCGATACCATTTGACCGATATATTCCCTTTAGAAGAAACGGAATTCGAAGGCACAAAAGCATTTGTCCCTCATAACAGCGAATTTATTCTAACCCAAGAATACGGAAACCAAAGTTTAACGCGAACCGAGTACGCCAATCATATATGGTCGCCAGTTTCAAACAGCTGGATTCCTAAATCTCGGCCAAGTTTTTGGGACATTTTTGGCTCATCATGATTGTGGCAATGCGTGTATATTCGTTAATTCTTCTTTTATGGTTTTCTAGACCTTGCAACTTTCCTGATTATCCAAAACCCTACCAAGCGGGCAAGCTGTTAAGAATGTTAAAGCATGTTTATACGTACTCAGCGAAGATGCCTAATATATCCTTGAAAGATCTTGATAAAATATTTAGAAAGATAAGCATAATGACATACGTTTAACTTTTTACTAACAGGAAAGGTGGCTACGTCGTTAGGAATTAATGCTTAGATTGTATCTAATATAAGCGATCATCTACGAGTCGTATGCAAGTATCATGAGTATATCTACTATTTCGGAAACTTGACATTTGAACATGGTTTACTTAGTTTAATGGATAATAGCAAGTTGGTACGACTTGCGGGTCTAATACGTAATTCGGGAACTGCTTATTAAATGAGGGGAACTAGTCCTATGGAACGTAGTTGTGGAAGATAATTTCTTCGTCTACGCATTTCCGGCAATTTGTCGTTTGTTTGACGATAATTTTCTAGTTAATTTATGGATACGATTTTCATTCGTAATTCAACGTGTCTACATAACATTTAGAGTGCAAACGGTTCAATGATTTTGCACCCGCTCAAGCAATATTTCCATTATCATTAACCAGTTTGACACTGCCTGACATGTTAAAATTCCCTTTAAGGAAAATTTCAACTAAATTATCGCAATACACGACAGTACAAACCCGCATGGAGTCTACTAAAGCTAAATTCTTATCACGGGATATAACGGCAAACTTCACGAAGATTTTACCTGGGGATCCAGATTTTCCAACGGCATTATCATCTCACGTTGCTACGCGAGAGAAACTTGGACCACGGTTAGTGAAAAATTCGTGTTATACATTTGTAAGACCACGGGAGGGCTTGGAATCGAAAGTATTATGCGTCAGTGATGCGGCGCTTAGTGAACTTGGGTTTCCACGATGGGAGGATTTATCGGTGGAAGAGCGCATTGAGGTGGAAAGTGTTGTGAGTGGTCAGCGTATTATTGGATGGGAAAAAGTTCCGAGTGGGCAAGGAAGTTTAAATAATGATCAAAGAAAAATAGTAGATGAATTGATGGGAAATAATGTGCCGTACCCGTGGGCGCAATGTTACGGGGGTTATCAATTTGGTCAGTTTGCTGGACAACTTGGAGATGGAAGAGTGATTTCACTGTTCGAAATTTGTAATGATAAAACGGGAAAAAGATACGAGTTGCAACTTAAAGGAGCCGGTTTAACGCCGTATTCAAGATTTGCTGATGGAAAGGCTGTATTGCGTAGCTCTATTCGAGAGTTTATTGTTAGTGAGTATCTTCATACACTGGGGATTCCAACGACGCGGGCTCTTTCGCTTACCTTGCTTCCAAGTGTAGTAGCGTTTCGAGAGAAAGTTGAATCATGTGCAATTGTTTGTCGTTTTGCAGAATCATGGATAAGATTTGGGAATTTTGACTTGTTGAAGTATCGTGGTGAAGGGAAAATGATTAAACAATTGGCAAACTATGTTGCGGAACATAATTTTGGAGGATGGGAACAAATTTTTCAGTTGGTAGAAAATCAGGATAATGATATAAAGTTTTCAACCATTACGACTGAATGTGCAAATTCAGTTTGGAATAACCGGTATTGTCAACTTTATCGATTGATAGTTTATAAAACTGCCTATACAGCAGCAGCGCTACATGCTTACGGTTTTATAAATGGTGTTGTTAATACCGATAATACAAGTATAATTGGATTAAGCATGGACTATGGACCATTTGCCTTTCTTGAAGAATATGATGTTAACTTTACACCCAACCATGATGATTTTACCTTGAGATATTCCTATAAAAATCAGCCCGAAGCCTACTTATGGAATTTGCAAAGACTCGGTGAAGCAATGGCAGAATTAATTGGAAATGGTGATTTAATCAATCCATCCCCTCCACCGTCCCCCCAACAGATCCAGTCCATAACCTCCAATTCCATCAATGCAATTCTACGATCTTCCGAAATCTACCATCAATTCTTCCAAAAATCCTTTTCCCAATTGATTCTCTCTCGTATGGGCCTCCCTGACGTCATGGAAAAATTTGCCTCCCAGTCACCCGGGCTCGATGACGTCAACATCAACGAGTTTCTGGATCACGTGCTGGACTGTTTGGCGGAGTATAGGTTGGATTTTAATGGGTGGTTTCGTAGGTTGTCGGAGATTCGGGTTCAGGATTTGGAAGGGGAGGAAGGCTGTTTGAAAGAAGCACATAAGTTTTTTTCCCGGTATAAGCAAGTACAAAATGATATTCGCTCAAGAAGTAAAATTTCAAAAATATTATTAGTTTGGTCTCGCCTTGTCAAATTTGTATGGCAATGTGAAGCTGACACTCAACGTATTAAGTATATGAAATCAATAAATCCTTCTTTCGTACCTCGCACTTGGATCCTTTCCGAAATTATCGACCGAATTGAAAATTCTCCTTCCACGTCCTCTCGGCTTTTATCAGATATCATGAAGTTACTACAAAATCCCTTTCTAACTACTACCATCCCTTCCCCTTCTCTCCTCTCTCCCCACGATCTGGCCCGCTGGTGTGACGACCCTCGCCCGGATCAACTTTCTTCCCAACTCTCCTGCAGTTCTTAACCGACGCGCCACGTCTCTTACTAATCCCAGTCATATGATCTGGCTTTGAGGAATAAATTCGCCCGAAATTTTGTTCTTTTCGCGACACGTTTCATTTGTTCAAAATTCCCCTTTCGCTAGATATTGTATTTCGCATTTTATTCTTTCTTTTAGAAAATTGCTCATGAAACTAATTTGTTATTTCCTTGTTCAACTAGTTTTATCTTTTTTTTCCTGATTAAAAATATACCTTTTATTTAACCCAAAAAAATCACTCTTTTCCCTCCATTTTTTCCCTTTTATTTTTGCTCGTTACTGCCAACTTTTTGTCGTTATGAGTGCCGCTGAACTAGAGGACGCGATCGCCAAAGCTCGAGCGCGTGCTCGCTTGCGTATTGATCAGCCAATGTCCCGTAAATTATTTAGCGTTGATCCAGAACCTTCACCCATGGTCACCGTTCCCGAGTCTAACAGACCTATCTCTGCCACTGCTGCCAAACTACTCAATTTTCTTCACGCTAAACCCACCAATGAGTGTCTATCGTCTTTTGATAACTCCTCCCAATTCACTGCCCCAGACGCGTCATGTGACATTCTACGCTCTGCTCTTTTGCAAACTTCCGATCCTAGCGTGCCCTCAATATCTCAGTCTTCCGGTCACGATGCTCCGAATTTTGATTCTACTATACTCGGCTCTTCGTCTGCGTTTTCTTTTGCTACATCTTCCGATTGGCGTAATCTCTCCGCTAATCAAGATTTTCCCACCGATATGTCTTTCAACCCTTCATCATCTTCCGCTCCTGCTTCTCGCGATGATGATACTTTCAACAAATTACCCAATTTAAAACCTCGCGTTATCCCAATATCGTTGGATCGAATTTTCGGAAGTGTAAAAATACCCTCTCGAAATACAGCTACTCCTCCCGTTTCCTTGAATACCACTATCGACAAATCCCCCTCTGAGTCAAGGCTCCCCGTTTGCACTAGTTCCAAATCTTCGAGTCATTCTTCCCAAACCAATACTACCACCATTTTTCAAAAACCCGTCAAGCCTTCTCCTGCCAGTAATTCCTCAAAGTCAACTCCCGATTCCAAGCTAGGCGGTTCTCCAACTTTCCCTCAAGCTCCTCAAACTTCTGCTCCTCCCCGTTCCAGCCCTGCCCTTTCTTCATTTTGTCCGAACGACCTTTCTCCCCCGGATGTCATTACCTCCACAACTGTGCCGGGTTCAATTAAGCCTTTCTTCACTTACGTTAATCCCTTTGAAGCTCTTTCAGCTACAATGTTAAAAGACGTTACAAGAAGATCCGAGTCCCCTAAGCTTGATTCCGACGATATAACCTTTCCTAAATCTAGTGGCCCCTTGGAGATCGAAAGACCTACTGTAACATTAGGTACGCTCGGGAACATCCCAAGTGATGAAGCCAAAACAAGAACTTTTTCTACTACGTCTGCTACCAGTAAAAAATCCACCAATCGCAATTCAGCTCGCGCTTACCCAACTAAAGGAGAAACAATAGGTGTATCTGGAAGTGAGAATTGGTCTCGTGGTAATGAAACAAAACTTTTCCCCCCTGCATCTGATGACGCTGCACCAATAGCTTCGGGTGGAAAAAAATGTGACTCTGACAGTAAACGAAAGACAAATGAATCTATCAAGGAATCTAAAACAATGCCTGAACCATTCAGTAAAGTTACTAGTGATCAATCCGGTAGACCTGCTGGCCGATGCTCTGATCCTACGGCCGTTGATTTGGTAACATATCTCATTCCATTTCGCGCCCATTCGCGCATTAAGATCCGCAAAAATTTTAACCCTGCCAAATTCACCGAAAATTCAATTCTTGAAGTTTCAAGCTTTGAGAAAGAGGCCAACCCGCTCGATCGTGTACTTATCGGAGTAACACCCCAGTTTTTGGTCTATTCTTCCCCCAAGTTTGATGGCTTTCGATTTATCTGGCAACGCTCAGGCCTCAATTCGACCGTGTTATTAGGTGACAATAAGGATGATAAAATATTCAACATATCTATGTGTCGGTTGCGTAGCACTGCGGCAAATTACGTAGAGTCTATTCTGGTTGCGTCGAATATATCTGGCAATGCATACTTGATTTTGGTGCAAGTGTCTGTCGATGCTCAGTTCAAGTCGAGGTTGAAGTATAGTTCATTTGCATTTCCCCGAACGACCAGTGAGTCATGTCCGTCTGAGGCATTGATCAAAACAAGAGCAAAAATGAGTTCCCGAAATAGACGCCTTTTTGCCATATGTCGTGGTAAAATGTTGCATATCATACAACGCCGGGAGACAACAGGAAAATCCACATCTGGGGGGGCTTCTGATAGTGAATTCCCTTCATTTTTAATTAATATTGGACGGGCGTCCCGAGATTTCATATTTTCGGAGGACGACACTGTGATTTCAACCATAGATAAGCATGGTGTGGTGAAGTTTTGGGATGTTCGGAATTTGAATAGTAAGACTCAACCTGGAGAATCGGGACCAGGCGTTCCTATATTTGCCTCATTGCCAGCCCAATCCGAGCGACTCTACCCTACATCGGTGCTTTTTGTAGATGCTGAAACTTCTTATTTAAAAGGGTCGGCCCAGCGATATTTGATTGTGGGGATGAGAAATAATTACTCAATTCAGATATTGGATCTGAAGCATAAATATCCTATTCAGCAGGTCGAACTACCTCAGACGTCAGAGTTGGACCCGATATGTTCTGTTTTGTTTCATCCTGGCACAGGAACTCTAATTATCGGACATCCAGCACGCAAATCAATTTACCTCATTCAATTGACATTTCCTTTTTATGATGTCGAGAGTATGAATCAAGCAGAGTACATGAATATGATTGCGGAGAAAGCTCTTCGAGAAAATGTGGCAGATGTAGCATCCTCGCGTAATACAGCATTTTTTAACGGGATTCGGGAAATCGGCTTAGACGTCCCTGGACAATTACACAGTGTAGCCATGCTGGAAAATTCCTTATCCAGCAATGGGGAGGAGGGTGATACGGTAATATTTGAATTATATATATATCATTCTCGGGGTGTATCTGCAGTTGGTGTTCGACAAGATGATCTCGGATGGGGTAAGGATCGGCGCCCAAAGACTGCCATATGTGCGGTAACGGGGAAATACGCACTTGTAGCTCCAATGAAAGTGGATGGAACGACGAATGAAAAGCCTGGGGGCGTTTTAGCGGAAGTTGGAAACGAGAAGAGCACGACTAATTCAAAGAAAATTAAGTTAATTCAGCGGGGCAAAGAAGTGGAATTACCAGATTCTTCTGCATCGGCAATTGTCTTTAGTAAAGGCAAGGAAAGCGGTTTGAAAGCAGGTGGTGGAGGTGAGCCGGTTCGTAACAAAGACAGAGATAAAGGTATTGGACAACGTGGGCATAGTGGACAAGGAGATTCTATTGATTCGAGGGGTGGTAATAATGTTAGTGGGGGTGGTGCAAAAAAGAAAAATATTGAAAACGAGGCGAACATGGGATCATTTACGTGCGGAACAGGTGGCCGAGTTACGAATGCTGATGATGGTGAAAATGGGCGCAAAAACAGGCCAAGTTCTCGGAAAGTAATGGAAATGACAGGAGATGATGCGACGGTGATGGGATCGAACGTGGAAGATGCATTACGCAAGATGGTGATGAAGATTGGGGAAATGTTTCGAGATGAGTTCAAGGAACTTTACAATCGAATTGACACGGAGCGTAAACAGCGGGATGCGACTGATGCAGCAAAGCAGGATGTAACATTACAAGTGATATCGAATACGTTAAGTGAGAATGTTGAAGAAGTTCTAGGGCGAATTGTGACGGAATGTATTCGTGAAGAGGTGATGGCAAAGTTAAGTTCCCTTGTTAATGATTCGGTGAACTTGGAAATGCCGGAACTATTGGTTGGAGCGGTTCGTACGGAAGTATCGCCAGCTCTGGAGAAAGTAGATGATCAACTCAAGGAAGTTCATAACAAGGTTAATATTTCTCATGACAGTTTAACCAAATGTTCAAAATATTGTGAAGAGTTAAAGGAGATTACAACGAAAATTGTGTCAGGATTGAACTGTCATGGACAAACAGCGACAAACAATACCCTGAATGGAGTTCATGAAGCCATTAGGCGACTGGATGATAACATTAATCGGGCACTTTTGAGTTGTTCATCTGTAAGCGGTAGTGGATACACTTCAACTTTGGGGATTGAGGGTGTGCGGAGTGAATTAGCCAAGATGCGATTGGCAATGGAAGAAAAATCCGCACAGAAAGAAGCTCGAGATGAGATGACAAGGTCGGAGGAACGATATGAAATTTTTTCCAAAATGTTTCACGATAAAGTTGAAGAAGGGCTATTCACTTGGGTTGAATCTGCACGTAAAAATGAACTTTTTGATGATATTTTTATACACTTTCCACCCGAGCGTATTGGGGAAGTTAAAAACAACAAACTTATACTAGAAGTTGGCCTGATTATTGCGCGCGGAATAACTGGTAAAAGGGAAGATAATTTGGAGAAACGGATTCGTTGGATTGGCCAGTCCGTTAATCATGTTTTTAGGAGTGAAATCAGACAACATCTACACAATCCCCTGGGCTATGTTGATACAATTCTTCCGCTTCTTCGGGAATTTGTTAAGACTCTTCGTATTTGTATTGCTCGGGAATTGGTGAGATTATCTTTGAATGATCCCAAGTCCATGGATACATTCGCCGAACTTTTCTATGTGGATCCAGTGCGTGGTATTCTTCTGGAGGATGATCCTCAGCACACTGGAACTGATGGGTACTCGGGCGAGACTATTTCTGAGAAAATCGAGAAAAATCTCGAGATGTTTCTCTCTACAGACTTGCGATGTTTAAATCCCGTTTGTACACCTAATCTGAGACAGTTTATTGAGTTTCTTATCAGTATCATGGGATGGGTTCGCGATTGGCAAAATCGATTGGCTAGACCCGATCAGTCTGCAGATTCTTCATCAAATTCTTTGAACATTGCTAAACAAGCGGGCATAAAATCCAAAATCGCCAAAAAACATCGTGATGCTGAATCAACTTCTCCCAGTTCTGTTGCCGTTCCCCCGCAATGTAACATTGAAAGATTTGTTTCGAAAGATCCCTCTGATCTATCTGGGGAAAATACTTCCACGTCTTTACTCGCCAAGTCAAGTCGTTCAACCGTTCGAAAATCTAACGGTCGATGCAATAAGTTTGGTGATGTATCTCGACCTTCTGATACAACAAAATGCTATTCCCCAAAGGGATTATCGGGATCATTTACCCTTCACTGGCCCGACGCTTTTACTACTTTAACTGAACCTGAAGCAGATCATGTCTTTAAATCAGTCTCTTCCGAGGATGATAACTTAAGTTGAGCAATTTTATTCATAGGCTCACGCTAGCTCGGGCGCTGAATTCCCATTATCAATTACAGTTTCGCAACTAAATCTCGTCGATGCGTGCGTTATCTTCGTCCTCAAGTGGCTTGCTTCCTTTACCTGCTGCGTGCACACTTACCATTTCACGTCTTCATTATCCTTAGAATACGTTGCCATTGACGTTAATATTGTCGTTTCGTTAAACATGACTTCCTACACACTTGTGCACCATTTCTGCCTGCTTTCCTATCCAATTTGGATCACGTATTCGATTGTGACGATTCCAGCGCACGTTTCTTTGCGACGGCTTTTTCAAAGTAATCATGTACGAATTTCCGGATTTGCCGCTCTTGTTTATCGGAAATTATCGTGGGATTGTTCACTCTATTATTCTTGTAATCACTTGCCACAAGCTTTTTGGCAATCTCCCGGCCAAATTTCTTGAGTTCGTCCCGGCTTAGCTTTCCCCGAAATCGATTCATCACATCTTTTATCACCGGGTGTAACGTATTTTCGTAAAGTCGCATTTGTTTATCTAAATTCCACTTCTTCCATTCTTCACCCATTTCTACCTCTTTGGGTTTTCCACTGCTACTGACTTCACTTCGGGATCCCTTTGAAGGCGGTGGTTGCGCATCATCGTGGAGAATTGGTGTTGACACTCGCCGACTAGGTGCAGCCTGGTGTGTTCTTAGGCCCATCTGGCTGGTTGCCTCGCCTAATGCTGCCCATGGATTATCGTGTACGCCATCGCTGGGCCCGGGTGTAACGCTATATTTATTACTTTTGTTGCCAACAATTCCTTGAATAATGGCCTCCAGCTTTTCCGTGTCAGACATACCTTTACGGTTCGTCGTTCCGCCGCTCCCGCTCCCGCTCCCGCTGCCGCTTCCGTTCCCATTCCCACTCTTCACCATTAATCTTCGCGTCAATTTTGGTCGGGGAAACCAACTTTGCGATGTCTTATTCCCATACGTGGTCCACCTTCGATGTCCCGTCTGATGCCCGTGCCCGTGCTGGTAATTTGATGTATGGTGTGATCGTGATCCTGCCGGATTTCGTGGCCCTGTTGGCGGTTGTGGTGATTGTGATGATGATCGTGTAGTCGGTTCATACTTATTGCTTCTTCGTTCATCAATGTACACTGCAGCTTCGGCTGCATCTATCGTAACATGTGGAGATATTCTTCCCCCGTTACACAGTATTCTTCCTCCGTTACCGTCTTTGTTAACTCGTGGTATCCGGTACCCAATTTCTAATTTAGCCCAAATCTGTAA
This sequence comes from Herpomyces periplanetae, assembly GCA_009733715.1. Classification (NCBI taxonomy): domain Eukaryota; kingdom Fungi; phylum Ascomycota; class Laboulbeniomycetes; order Herpomycetales; family Herpomycetaceae; genus Herpomyces; species Herpomyces periplanetae. The sequence continues at coordinate 55,735 of WMKJ01000007.1, read as the reverse complement.
TAATTCCGTTGCTCGCGCTTCTACACACTGACCCATATACCGACTTCGTAGACTATCAACAACTTCCTCAATCTTGGACTCTTGAATCTTGTTGCGTGTTATGCGTGGTAGTCGAAACAGTATATCAAGTACTTGCATCACCACGTTGGGATCGTCACCCCATAAAGTCAGCGCCGACTTTAGTATTTCGTATCCGTGAAGTTTGGCCACTAAATTCATGGCTTTTTCGTCCTTACTTCGTTGTAATCGATTCAATAGTTCGATACCAATCCACTTTTCCTTACACTGCACCAAACTCGACATTACTTGCTTAACATCTGTCTCGTTCATTATCCGTAAATCGCTTTCCCCTTCGTAGTATTCCGTTTCATAATCATCATCATCATAAGATTTACGTCGCGCAATTCTTCGTTTACCCACTCCACGCTTCCGTTGTCCAACAATTTCATCATCGCTGTTAACTCCCAGTGTACCAATCACGGACAAGGGTAATTTAACATCCCCGTTGGTTTGGGTTTTCCCGCCAATAAAACCTGTACAATTGTCCTGGCCGCAGTAGCACGGCTGAGGTTCCGCTCCGTACCGGTCCACGTTATAGTTGAACGTTAACTCTTCACCAGCACTTACACTTCGCAAGGCGAATATACCCATGCGTAATTTATCACCGACAACCCATTTATCAACATAACAACTCGGACGACACGAATGGTTGCAAAATCGACTTAAATTTCCCTTGCGCGTTGCATCGACAAATTCACCCTTGTTCAACGACATAAAGTAAAAATGTCGTATACCTTCTTCATCGTACTGGAGCATACGCTTTCGCATGCTAGTTTCATTGATAACTTCACCCACGTACTCATAAATAAAATCGTGGGCGTTTAATGCCTCATTGGCGCGCAATCCGTATCCTTTTTTGCCCGTTCGTATCACCGAAACATTTGCGTACTGCTTCTTTTGAAAGCGTTGATTACGACAGTTCACTCCACACCCACAATCCCTCGTACACTCCATTTTAGTAGCTCGATTAATACAGTCCGAGTCGCTACCACACGCTTCGTTCACTCCATTTTCAGTGCTAAATTGTTCCGTACAGTCACACTCCAGAGCATGTTCCGTGTATCCTAAATACTTCGCTGAGTAAATACTTTGATCGATAACGTGAAAGAGGGCGCATGCCTCGGCCGTTTTATCGTCGTCGTCGTCGTCCATGAGACTAGATATCCCATTTCCGCACACCGGTGATTCCCGCTGGTTCGATACTATCGTTACCACCGACGAGTCTACTGTACCTGTACCGCCAGATGATGTATCAAGTGTATTAGTGAGCATAAAATTATCGGGTATGGTGGTTGTTAAACTGTTCGCGCCCGTCAATTCACTCCCGCCTTGGGTAAGGCGTTTCTGGGTGGAAACGTTTGTGCTGTCCGTTTCACTCATATTTGCTTTGTCGGCGCACACGCATAAGTACACACTACCTCACTCTCTCTGTGTGTGAGTCTCTCTGTTTCGCTGCCTCATTAACACATGTGTTGTGAACGCGCGCACATGCGCGCGCGCGCGCCTTCGAAAACTTTCGTATATTATGTGTACACTGTTTCGCGCGTCACCATATTCCCTTTCGTGTCGGGCGTGTAAAGCTACCGCCTTGTTGTTGCTGCTGCTGCTGCGTAATTCCGGCTTGCCTAATTAAGTTGTTAGAACCCTTTCCTGCGTGGCCTTTCTCACGCAAAAGTTAACATAATTCGCCTTAAACAAGGAATAACGACGGTACCGTGTACGGTAACTTCTAAGGGGGACTTGCGTGTACACACATACACATACACACACACACACACACACACCTCCGTTCACAGTCGTTCACCCGCACCAGTACGCTAAGCATGAGCGGTCTTTTTCCAAGACCGGGTCCCGCGCAATACTTTTTCCGTCTTCTTCCGCTAGTCACGCTATATGCACTTTTCACTATACTTGCTTCGCTCTCTTCAAAGACCTTACTAACATTAAACTTTATTCCTTTACCCACGTTAATACACATTGATCAAACTCAGTTTTGCCTACAGCCTCCCGTACAACTCTGTTAAACTGTGCATACTTACTAGTGTGTACACATGCATAATCATAAGCATATTTACTAATTACTTTTTACTAGCGTTATCCACAAAGTTATCACCGTTAAAAAAACGCTCCCTATACTACACTATAATGCTTTTTTTCCCATTAACTAGAGCTGTTCCTAAAACCTTTTCTGATCGTATATCAATTACTCCTGCACTTGCGACGCTCTTTTTCTTACCCCAAACACACCTTCAGCAGTTAAACCAACATACTTCATCTTAATTACACGTACTTTCAAAAGGGGTAACCCTGGTCGCATATCTTGCAAAACTCCTTCGTTCCAATTCCCTCATAACTCATGCCCAGCTTTTATCCCTTTCCTCAACTGTTTTTACTAATAGTGTATCCAAAATATTCTTGTACTCTTAATCGTCCCCTTGACATTACAATCGTTTGTTCGTAATATTTCCCTTATAACATGCAGACAAAATACCCATATACCACTTGTGACGTGCCTAATCAAGGAATAATTAAAAATTTTATTAATGCTGTTGCCAACATTGACTTACCGCTGCCAGACTGCAGAATCGTCAAAATCCGTACTTCCTATTACATAGGAATTATGGTTCTTGACTGATGCGTCTCAATCATCTGTGCACACGCCAAAAATCTCAGTAGCGAAACCTTTGACAAGTACACGCAAAAGCAGCTTAAATACCAACTTCTTCAACATCCTCTAAATAACCCGAGTACAAACGACGTCACTGAACGAGCACAGAAACGGTTTCCTAACCCTAAGCCCTAATCCGTGAGCAGTGCAATACCGTACTAATCCCGTGGCATAGCTGATAGTCGAAGCTGCTCAGACAGCTCTTGCCCAATTCGGAATTACTACTTCGGGCAACACTCAAATCATCTCGTCTCATAATACTAGCAGCTTCTATTTATGACATCTCACCTTCCTGTTTCGTCTTGTTTGTCGAAAGAAAATTCTTCGGACATTTACCAATTGGGGATGTGATGTAACGTTACAGTACATTGCGCTTTGGTACCTCGTCTCGTCTTGTCTCTTCACTTATTCACGTTAACTTCATAATAGTTCAGTGCTCAAAGTTATTTGTATGGAATTTAAGCGGGAAATTCATCCTCCAAGACAAGTGTTGCTTTAACATTCATACTCAACAATTCTTGAATCAGTAATTTCGCGGCATACGGTAATGTCATTCGTACAACGCTCTTTGAACTAGAGCACACATGACACCACCCTTTATAACCCATCATGCCACATTGTTCACAAACATCACATTCGTGTGCGTCGCTACTTAACATAAGTCTTTCCAAGAGTAACTGACTCGTTCCATAAGCAATTAAACAATCTCGTTCCATTTCACCAAGTCGTAGTCCTCCATCACGAGATCTACCTTCCGTTGGCTGCCGGGTTAATATTGCCCGTGGGCCTCTTGCTCGCGCATGCATTTTATCTTGAACCATATGTTTCAATTTCTGATAGTATATAGGTCCTGTAAATACGTATGCTGGCAATTGCTCACCAGTAATTCCACTTGTCAGTGTATCTTTTCCATCAAAACTGAATCCACGATTGATGAGCATATCACCAATCTCAATCACTGGATTCTTTAGAAAAGCCGTTCCGTATTGTTCTTTACCGATTAAAACTCCCGCTTTACCAGCCACTAGTTCCAATAATTTCCCTACAGTCATACGAGACGGGAATCCATGAGGATTCATTATAATATCTGGTACAACACCCGTATCGGAAAACGGTAAATCTACTTGTTCTGCTATTAATCCAACTACGCCCTTCTGACCATGTCGTGATGAAAATTTATCTCCGAGTTCGGGACGACGTGTCTGTCGTGTTTGAATTTTAATCACCGGTGTTTCCGTATCATTAACTGTAAATAAGACTTTATCAATGTAAGATGGATCCGGTAATCTATAACTTAAAAATGTATTACGATACTCGAGTCCTCGGCCGCCAGCATCGTTAAACACTTGCAACGATGTGTTAACCGGAGTCTGCTTTAACAAAACGTAATCATCCTTCTTAAGCTGTACACCAACTTCAACTACCCCATCTCGTCCAATTTTATCAAATCTTGAATTACCAGGGATACGACAAGCCTCATTAATCCGTTCCGTCAGTCCACTCTGATACTTCTTTAAAGGGGTCGTAATTTTTTTAAATACTTGACACCGTCCAAATCCTCGATCACACGATGCTTTATTCAATACTACAGCATCTTCAATGTCGTAACCTGAGTATGACATTACAGCAACTGTCGCATTTTGACCTGCTGGTAACTTGTCATACTTAACCAATTCAATTGTGCGCGTTTTAACTAATGGTTTTTGTGGGTATACCATTAGATACAAAAGTGTGTCAATTCGTGTAAATTGATTATACGCAATGGCTCCAATTGCTTGCTTACCCATAGCGCATTGATATGTATTTCGGGGTGATTGGTTATGATGTGGAAATGGAATTAATCCTGCCACTGCACCCAGAATTGTAAATGGTTCAATTTCCATGTGTGTTGTTTCCTTGACTATCTTAGTTTCATTCATTGCAATGTAACAATCATTTTCCTCGTTAACATCCAAATATTCTACCAAACCCTGCCGTAGAAAATCATCAAATTCCATAATTCCCTCGTGTAAAGCTGCCAAATGCTTCGCTTGAACTCGTGGAATTTGATCCTCGACTATAATTAAAGGGCGGCATATTCTACCTTCATCAGAAGCCAAATGCACCGCACGATGATGATGATTAACATGCACACTGACAAATTCCGAAATATTACCCATTCTTCGTTGTCGGCGAAATTCGCATAAAAATTCATCAGGCTGCTTGGTAAATGCTAGAGGGGTACCGTTTAAAAATATTACATAGGATCCAATTTGATGGATTTGTGCACCGCTTGTTGCTAAAATAATGTTTTCTGCACCGCATGTAAACACCATTTTTCGCACAGGCTCTTCCGAATCATTAGTCGTTATATGCGTCATGAGGGCAAGGTTTTTCACTAAGCCACATGCCTCTCCTTCGGGCGTATCTGCGGGACATAGCATACCAAACTGGGATGGTTGTAAAGCCCGTGGTCCACTTACTTTACGTGTTTTCTCGAATTGCGATGTTATTCGTGTCATCATTCCCAGAGCACTAATATAGCTTAGTCGACTTAATACATGCGTCACCCCAGCTCTTTCCATTTTAAACCGCTTAAGACTCCAATTTCCCGTAGCAATGGCTCGCTCCAGACCCAAAGTTATGTGATTTCCGTGCAATGCAATGATTTTAAAAGCATCAAACGTTTCAGTTCGATTCGGCTTATTCAAAATCTTATCGATTCGTGTCTTTAAATCATGATTAAATCGTTTAAAATGATCTTCAAATAAAAGGGCTAACATTTGTCCCGCTAATTCTAAACGCTTATTGCCAACATAGTCTCGATCATCTACCAGTTTTGAATCATGCATTGCCATTAATACACGGCGAATCATTAAGATCAGATAAATAACTTTGGGCCGGAAATCCATCTTGATAACTGGTACATGACATATAATAATAGATGATAATGCTTCCAGAGCTTCTTGTTGGTAATTCCGTCGCAAAGCTGAAGCTGATGTCTTATTGACAATTTGTAACCGTGTCCCGATGTACTCCAAGGCTTGCTGTTGAGTAAATATTCCTTCACGAATACAGTGTTCCAAGTTTACCGTAAAAAAGTCTTGATAAACGCCATTATTTCCCGCGACTAGCTCGAGAATTTCGTAGTCGGAACAGAGGCCCATAGCCTTTAAGATAATTACCACCGGGACGTCCTCCGTCAACACATTATGTTTGAGCAATAGTTGATTTCGTTTAAGCAAAACGTATGTCTTGGACTTTCTCTCATGCGTAGAGCTAGATATTACGTATTAAGTCCATCTTAAGTTAGCAACTTTTACAGATAGACATTTACGATATGTTGTTACCAGGACACGTATGGTCTTTGCGATATTCATATGCAACATAGGGTACTTACCTTGTTACAGAAGCTTGTAATACACCTTTAGCTGATTCAACAATCACACGATTCTTGCTGAGCTGCTCTTGAACTAATATAACCTTCTCTTGTCCTCGAACGATAAAGTAGCCCCCTGGATCAATAGGACATTCTTTTAACATTGCAAGCTTTTCATCGGATTGTCCATGCAATATACAAATATTACTGCGAAGCATAACCGGGATTCTACCGATATGGATATTTTTACGCCTAATTAACTGTCTATCCCGACGATACTCTACATCGACGACAATTGGGGCTGAATATGTTAAATCACGTAGTCGACACTCATTAGGGGTCACATTTGAACAGTAGGTTGAACCGCTATTCTCCTCTGGTCGATTAGGGGCCAACACACGAATGTCGGTAAACCTTTATATTAATTGTTAACTTGGCATCCACTTGAGAAAGGATAAGTGTAATGGAAGGAATTTTATGGGCGAGGAGGAAATTGTCTGGACCTACCTTAGGAAAAACTTGCATTCCACATCACTGCGTACCATTTGATTTGCACGAACGATATTTTTTAACTCAACTTCTACTAAATAGTTAAAGCTTTCAATGTGTTGCTTAACTAAACCTTTAACTTTAAGGAAAGCTGGAAGAAGATTCCATTTATCTTGAACCGTGCTGATACGGTCGTGAAGCTTTTTGCCGCAATAAATGGGATGTAAGAGGGGGTCCATTGGCAAGTTCAATTCTGGATGATTTCCATATTCAAACTGATTACGGGGAATATTATTTGGTATAGAATTTGGCTGATCAAATAGGGAGTCATCAGGGTCTTCCAGTTTTACATGTGGATGAGCAACATGTGAAGTTTTCGATGTGTCTATGGGATTGGCATTTTGGGATGAAGTTTGGTTTAAAATCTGTAGAAACAACATAAACCAAGGTCTGACAAGTTAAATAATACTTTGTCAAATGGTTGCGGAATAAGAGAGCCGAACGTAAACCAACAGGACAAAGTTAATTAAGCAAAAAATTGGTTAAGAAAATGGTTAGCGATAAAGTAGCTTTTAATAAAAATTGAAAGGATGTTCAGATAGATTGAAGCTGATCAGATAACCATAGTACAAATCATTTCTATGACAAGTAGGGGGAGATTTATTGGGAAAAAATCAGGGAAAATATGAAGAGGACATTTTGTAAAAATTTGATAATGATTTTACAAAGGTTGAAATATGAGTAGAAGAAATCATATCACGACTACTTCGAATGGTGATACTTGAGAATAAATGAAAGCAAGAATAGCAGTAACATTGGAATACTTCAAGATAGTAACAAACTAATCCAAATCTTAATGTAGCATAATAATGCAAATTTTGGAAAAGATAGGTAAATAGGTACGTACAAAATTGGATAAATTAGCACTATAAGATGGATTTGAAGCTGGTAGAGGCGGTGGATTAGTTGGGAGACCCATTATGATTTGAAGGAATTAAGTAATGAATTTTGAGGGTATATGAATTATGATAATTGAATATTTAGTGTAATATAATACATCAAGTTGAGCAATAATAAAGGAAAAAATCGAAAATGGAATTTTTAACGTGAAATTCGGTGTGTAGATGGCGAACTGGGGTGGTTAGCACGTGACCGGGGAAGAAGCCATGGGAGGTGGGGAGATGACTAATGCAAGGTAGGCTGAATGACGTCAGGGAGGGGTTTGGGTTAGGGCAAGTGAAGAGCAAGGTTGATGGGTAGGTGGAAAGATGTATGATAATGGGGGATGGGGGGATTAAACTAGAATGAATGAGTAATTGAGGAGATGGAAAGGTATTGTGGAAGGGGGATTTACGAAGGAAGTGGTAAAGATTTAGTTATGGTATGTTACGGTTGTTAGTAAAAGGATAAAAATGGGAGTGCATGAAGATTTTGGGGAAAATAAATTGATACTTGTATAATTAAACGTGGGCGGAAGAAACTTGTATTTCTGAGACGAGCAAGTATCAAACTTTTTTGGTAATCAGCTTATATACGTGTAACATGACCCTGTTAATCAATGGGAGGTAATTCATGAAAATGTTAATGGAAAATTTATATGTGGATAATGCGAGACAGCAATTAGAATGGCGTTAGTGAAGGGGAGGTTGGATTAACTTGATGCTAGTTTGAATATGCGTATAAATAGAGGATTTTTGTGTACATCTGAATAACATGTAAAGTAATCGGTAAGATGAGAAAGATATGGAGAAAGGCTGAAATAAGCATGGATTTTTGATCATTTTGGTATACATAATTGTGGGATAATTGTAGCAAGGTTACACTAGAAGGCAGTTTAGCGCGAGTCGGTAGGTCAATATGGGTAGGAAGAAGTAAAGTACAATATGATGAACGAAGGCATTTTTGTGGAACAGTTTGGGAGGTGTGAAAGATGGTCAAGGGAAAAAGGTATGGTTTGAGTGGAAGATATAAAAAGGTAGGAATTGAACGGGGAAATATGGAACACAAGTAAATGCATGTTAAAATTGGTCAATAAATTTATGGATGGTGCATAGAAACATTTTGGCGTTGGCAATTATGTATGATGCAGTTTCATTAAAGGTCGGGAACCTTAAATATAAAGCATGTCAATAGCCGATCATACGACGACTAAGTAGGGAACATGAGTAGAGGGCTAGTGAAAAGGGTAAAAGTGTATAAGATGACAATTTACGAAAGAATGTTAGAAGGACAAAAGGTTGACTATATGGGGTAAAATATTCCGATGACTCGAAATGATGAACGACGAAATGAGTAACCGGGAAAGGAAGGGAAATTGAGAATTAGAGTAGGAAGGCTAGCTAAAGGAAAAAGAATACTTATAAGTGTTGTTAGGAGGTACAACTTGGTGATAGAGGTGTACGCAGTTTAATAACAAGCAATATATAGGAATAGTGAAAACGAAGAGGTAAATTAAACGGAGAAATAGGTGAACATGGAATTTGGGAGAAAGAATGTTATTTAAACTGAAAAAAATGGGGAGTGAGAATGGGAAAGTAGAAGCAAAACTTTGGGTGATCAAACTAGCTTGATAATTGACAGAGGAAAAGGTGTTTATTGGGGAAGAGTATATGAGAGAATGATGAAGACAGTAGAAATTGAATTACTGGGGTCCAGATGGAAAACGGAAGTAGAGGGAAATTTAGTAGATTGAAGTGCAGAGTATTTCGATGATGAATTTGGTGATGGATGACGAAAGACTAAGACGAGATTAACGGAAGGGAGATAAATTTAGGGAAAGGAGAAAGGCAGATTAGAATGGTTTGTAGAAATGCACAAGAATAGGTAAGGCAAAATTATCATGTAGAGTTGCTTTGATGATTGGTACACTTAATGTCAAGGCAAAGGAATTATGATTTTGAGGTCAAGGGGAAAAATAAGAAAATTTGTGTGACGATGATAGGAAGAATTTGGGGAGGATACGGATTGGAGAGGGATTGGCAAATGTTAGAAGATAAACCGGGTAAAGGTAAGTACAAGGGAAAATTTTGTACACGGGTTAGGCTACACAAATAGTGAATGATTGTTTAAGTTTGAGGGAAAGATGGAAATGAATGTAAGAGAGAGTCAAGAACTAAATGAATGGGAGATGATGAAATAAGGGAAGCAAACGAAAGCCGAAGGAGAGATACTTGAAAGGTACGATATCAGGAGGGCGATGATCGAGATAGCGAAGATGCCGCTAAGGAGGGATGATGGATGCGGGTATTATGACGATAGGTGGTAAAGGAGGCAGCAGGGAAGAAACAAATTAATGAAGCGAGCAAGGGAATGAAGCAGCGATGAAGCAATGAAGTATGCGTGCATATGTAGGATGGAATTGTAGAGTTAATGATGGAAATTGGGAGAGAGAAGAGTGGATAAAAGTATGAAAAAAGTGGTAAAACAAACATTGTGTATAAGAACAGTTAATTGACAAGTTTGAAGAATACATATAACAGATATAGCGGATTGCATCGTAGCGCACAAAGTTAACTTGGAGCGGAAGATTCAATGAACAAGGTTAGCATGAATTAGACAAACGATATTAGGGTTTAATAATTAGAAATACGCGAAATTGCGGGAATTAAGACGTATGGCCACGGGATGTTAACTAGCTGGGCCTTTGAAATTCGATTAACGCAAGGCAAATTGAATAATCCCATGATTCGGATGGCCACATCATCGCATTTTGAAGAAATATTCAAGGGAATGGTAAGAGGAGCAGAAGAGAGCAAAAAGTAGTTTGGCGATAATCATCATCAGGTAAGTTCGTAGGGGAGTTGGGCCAAGCAGAACTATACACTTGACCACCTATACACGCGAACAATTCCAAAAAAGTTATTTGGAATTATGCACACATGTTCGCTCTGCTACGCTCTTGGGAGGGTCAAAACTCAAGTAGCCGTGATGATTTAGCATAATTAATCTTCTGGATTCTTCTAAATAATTAATCGAGGTATAGTTATCATGAAAATTAAGTGTTTAACCGCGTAAGTTTATCGTACACGCTACCCAAGATTGTGATAAACGGGTGGTGGATTGATGGATTGAAGAAAGCGACTTTTTCCCGGGAACGGTTTATTACTTCAACATGGATTTTGCCTGTTTCGTTAAATAGCATAATACACACATCACCAAATGCTGACGTGGATAAAGGAATGCAGTTTCTTCCTGATTGATTTCTTTTTGTCCTTTCTTCATATTCAACTCCCCGGGGTAATGGTGGTGATAATGATGACGACAATTAACTTAACCAAACCAGATCAGACCTGACCACACCAGACAAAACCAAGCCAATCCCATCCAACCATTATCAACAAACTCTCGCAACTCGTTTTTTTCCTAAATTGCCACCTTACTTCATTCCATCATGGCAGAATCCAATTTATTCGTGGATGCTTGGTGTCGTATGATTTACTATAAATATATTATTGCCATTGTTTAAAACCCCTCGTTCATGCTTCCCAAGTCTCATTTGCTTCCAAGCATCGTACCACCGATACTTTTCTAAAATCTTCAGTCTTGTCGTACGCCATCTCCCATCCTATTTTCTACTGCATAACGCTACTAAATACTCCATGCAATTTATTCTTTTATCTTTTTTCCTCTCGTTTTCCACCGGCGTCAACCGTCCGATTTCTCTTTTTATATGAATTCATCATTCTCTTGAGGTTTATCCTGTTTCTTGCTTGACCCAAATAAACGTAAAAACTCTTCTAGGCTTCCTTAGCCCGGTTTTCAGAACTAAATATTACTATTACTCAAAAATTTTCAAAATCCTTTTCTACAGCATAATTCCATTCATCATAATCATCGTCATCACCATTCGGAAATCCCTATTCTAATCATGAATTTGTGAACTCTTACATCTTCCTAAAATCCAATAATCTTTCATCCCCCCCCACTGTGAATATTTAACATCCTCTCATAGACCATTCATACTATCCTCCGCCCTTTTTAAGCTTCCTATTCGCTCCATGAATACAGCATGATATTAAACTCAGGCAAAATTTATTGCTTCACAATTCCTTACTTTAATCTTGCTAACCATTCCGACTTGTTCGCATAAAATCCCTCGTTTAAACAATTGTTCCCTGGCCTAGATCAATCCAATTTCTCTTTTACCATGAACAATTCTTCTAATATTCTTTTACATACCCTAAAAAAACCTTGATCGTACATAACCCAATTCAATAAAGCTATTCGTCCGTTCATATAAGTACATCATCAAAATTTAACCTGTCTTAACTTTAAATACTCCCTTTCAATTTACTTTGTTAGCAAATCCCTACCCACTTACTTTCCTCAATCTTCGCCCAATAATATATCAATTTCTTCTATTCTGTTCTATTAATTCCTCCCACTACACTTTTTAAAATTATACCCATCCTACCTATTTTTTCCCACTCTTAACTTTGGCATAAAACTCTTATACTGCCTCGCTTAGTTTACCATCGTCTCCACACCTCCCTAGCTATACACTTTTTACTAATCACCAACGCAATATTCCTGCCGTTGCTCACGAAGCCTGGAATACTCTTCTATGAATCCACCCACACACACGCTCCATTACCTAGAATTTTTCCTGTAAAATTCTAAACTCTAATATATTTTAAACTTTATCACTTTTACCCTCACCAATCCTGTATCCTTTTCCAATCCCACCACCCTTTCTTTCCCTTCCTCTCTTACTACATCCTCTTCCTTCAACACTCGCTTGTAATCCGATTACATAATAATGCCTTCATGCACTATACGGCCACACAATCTTTCCCTTCACATTACTCATATATAAAGGACAACCTCCCACTTTCTTCCGTCTTAACCTTTTTTCTTCAACGCCTTTCCCCAATATTTTAATCACGCTCAATTTACTTTACTTCCGCGAGCCGTTCTTCGTGCTTGCTTCTTTGCAATTCTCCATATGTTTTACTTTTTCTTCTTCTTTCAAACTCCACCTTTCCCAGTCCCCCGACACTTCTCATTTCCCCTACTTCATCTATCGTGTTGTTACCCTCCCTATCCTCGCGTGTGATATATCTCACTTTTACTACATCTCTTTAATTCTACTTCTCGCTTAATCCCTCCCTCCCGTGATTTCATTCCTTTATCCCTTCTTTCATACCTTTTCCTCTTTCATTCTCCTCTTCCTATCCTTCCTTCCCCTCATTTCAGCCCTATGCCTAATCTGTTACCTCATTTTTTCGTCATCTCCATCTTGATCATGAGCTCGCGCTAAAATTTTCCTTCCTTTACTTACTTTTTCCTATTCCCTATTATTCAACCTTCTTAAACTCCACCTTATTCTCTGTCGCTTAATTATTTCTACTTTTCTTTCTCTCAAATGTCTCCTTCCGCTTCTTCTCCTTTTTACCTTACCAAAACTTCCCAGTCCACCACTACACTTTCCTTACTCTCCTCTCCTCCCTCCAAATCCCTCGATGGCCAATCATCCCATAAAATTCATCTGGTCCGTTATTTCCATCAAATTCGTCTTTCTTCACACCTTTCCTCCCAACCATCTTTACCATTACTTCCCATTTACCCCCTTACACCTTTTATATTCCCGCTAACTAATTTCTCTTTCTCAGTTCGAAAAGAGGCCCCCACCTCCAAACTTCCTCTTTACCGGTCGTCCATCCCATCTACCTCCCCCTCCCTACAAATCTGATATGGACTTAATCGAACTCTCTACCGATTTTTCCGATCTAAAAGTTAATCAACTATGCCAAGAAGTGGACAATTTAGTTGATCTAGTGGGCCATCAAAGCGAGCCCGCTACCCCTCCTGAGTATCACGAATCCTCTGCTTTCGCTTCCTCCTTCGTCAGACCCAACCGATTCTCCCTATCAAGCTTGAATTCTTTATTTCCACATCAGCCCTATACACCCCGTAGTAGTCGCTCTGGTTCCATAGTTTTTGCCCGCACTTATCCTTCTGCACCCCCCCTAACAGCTGGAAAAATTGTCTCAGTTTCTTCACGTAATTCCGACGAGGATGACGATCATCCCGATGATATTCGTGATGAATATTCCTCCTTTCCTCAGAAATCCACTTCGTCTTCTGCCAGGTATGTTGACCTGCTTATTACAACTCCATGCCTTCCCCTCTTGTAACCTCTCCCCTGATATATTAAGTTTAAAACTTACCCAAGACTACCCGCCTCTACCTATCCTATCTACTAACCCCAAACCTTTCTGCAGCATGGATAATAATACCTCTGCTTTACCTAGGCTTGATATAAATACTTATGAATTGCCTAGCGTCACCAATTGCAACGATCAAGTTCCCCCTGCCGATTGCTTCAAAGATGATAACGAACCCATGGTTAAAAATGTTAAATTCGCTACTCGACTCTCCCTGGCTGGAGCTGTGACCCACGCCAATTCCCGTGATAGTGTCCCAATTTCTTCTGATGCACGGCGCAGTTTTTTCGAAATGGGTACTACTGATGATGAATTCCCGGTCCTCTTACATCGAAATGACCCGAATATAACGTACTCAGGGAATACCTCTGGTATTAACAACATCACTAGTACAAATAATGGTTCAAATGCCATATATTTGGACACGCTTTCTTCTACCCTTCCCAGTGATGCGTCAACTTCTGATATTTGGAATAGTATTCAACGGCACCGTCCGGGCTACAAAAGTTTACCCATTAATTCATTGGCTTCATCATCCGGGGATTTCCAAGTCCCCTCCAATGCTGTTATCAATGGTACTATGAGCAGCAATATTACGGGCGTATCTGTGGGAAATCCCGTTTCCAAAGCTACAGTAGTTACACCTACTGCTGCTGCCGCAGTAGCTGCTGTTGCTTCCTATAATCAAAATTCATTACAAGCCGCTGACAAGTATAGCTCATCTCAAACCCACAGGAGCTCTACCGCATTGAATCAACTTTCAAGACTGGCTAGCTTTCCTAAATCCCATTCCTATTCGACAAATGATATGCTAGCATTACGAAACATATACGAAAATTCCTGTTTGGATTCTAATGATACTAATTCAATTAGCCCTTCCGGTCTAGTTTCTCCTTCAAACTTGGGAAATTCTGCCCAGATGTCTTGTGATATTCCCCTTTCTGGTAGCCTAATACTGTCTCAAGTAAATGAAGAGAATGGAATCGGAGAGCAGAAACCAAAGCTTTATCACATAGGATCATCTTCACACACCCATTTATCCTCCCTTTCTAATAATTGTACGGCTACGGGTACCCCGGGTTCACCAATATCTTTTGGCCCAGAGTTGGACAATTGCCCAAGTATGTTTGATGGATCGAAATTTGCTTTGGGTGGTGGTACGGTTGATTGCAATAATGTTACTTTATCCCCATCTTATGTGACAAGGAAAGGGGGCATTAATAGTATACGAGTCAGGAAGTATAGTGGGTCGAGAACTTTTTCTGTTTGTCCTAATGTCGGAAGTATTAACACATCGACTGCTCCATCTGTATATTACGATGATCTTGTCACTTTAATGAGTCCTAGCTTTGCGACTAATGGGATCAATTCGATAAACATGAACTCGCCGCTGCCAGCAGGTTCGATTCAAACACCTGGTCTTTCGAACGGAATTGGAAGCACTGGTGTACCTAATAATGCCGGTAACGGCGGAATGGCTGCGCCTATTCGAAATAACATGGAAAATCCATCTTGGGTTAATGGCAATTGCGCTGGTAGTAGTGGAAACGGTGTCGATGGTGTACTGATTCCCCTGTACCCTGTAACAATGAACTTTGGGAATTCCTATAAAGTAATAAATGGTGGGTATAAACGTGGATGTGAAACTGGTCTTGTCAACGTCAATTTCCATGGACCCGCATCTGGGCAGATACAAGGGCAAGGACCGTCGGTGGTTGCAGCAAGTCGTGGACATGGTTCAAATCAGGTACATATTCATGGCTCTGGACACCCTAACGTTTACACTCATGGACATGCTCATCCTCATGGACATGTTCACGCCCCAGGAAATCCTCATGGGCACGGTGGGGTCAATCGTTCCATTCACTTACAAATGTCACGGCGGGCGACCAGCGATGAAGAAGTGGTTAAGTTTATAAACGCTTCTTTAGACGCATTCATTGGTCAAATTTATGATATGTGCAAGGATCAGCAAGGTTGTCGATTTTTACAGAAAAAGTTAGAGGAGAAAAATGCCGACAATGTTCGAATTATCTTCGAAGAAGTGCAGGATCATGTCGTTGAACTGATGACAGATCCTTTTGGAAATTATCTATGTCAAAAACTTTTCGAAAGAGCAGATGATGAACAAAGATTAAAGTTAATAAGCAGTACTTCACAGGATATGCTTCGTATTGGACTAAACCAGCATGGAACTAGAGCATTACAAAAGATGATTGAACTGGTTAGTGAAACGGAACAGATTAAAATTATTATTGAAGCTGTCAAGGATAATGTAGTGGATCTTATACAGGATCTTAACGGAAATCATATGGTACAAAAGTTTCTCAATCATTTGGCAGCGGTAGATTCTCAATTTATATTTGACGCTGTCGGGAAAAATTGTGTCTCTGTGGGTACTCATCGTCATGGTTGTTGTGTGTTGCAAAGATGCATTGACCACGCCAATGAACAACAAAAGAGTATCCTAATTGAACGGATAACAGAAGAAGCGTTTATCCTTGTCCAAGATCCCTTTGGTAATTATGTCATACAGTATATACTTGATCTCGGGAAACCAAGATATACCGAACCGCTCTGTCTGAGTTTTAAAGGTCATGTGCCAACACTTTCCCGACAGAAGTTTTCATCGAATGTTATTGAGAAATGTATTAGATGTGCTAGTGCATCTACAAGACGGTTCATGGTTGAGGAGTTGATGCAAGCCAATGAGCTTGACAGTTTGATTAAAGGAGCATATGGAAATTATGTAGTTCAGACAGCGGTAAGTTTTTTTCTCCTTGGATAAAATGTTTTTAGCAGCTGGTTGTCTCATTGGTGGGGAAGATCTAAGCTTGTTAGCTTGTATATTTGTTGCTTCAGTTGCTAACAGAGGACATTTTTATATGATAGATTGAACACTCTGAGCCCGGTCTTCGTGCGCGGTTGTGTGAGGAGATACGACCAATTATCCTGGCTATTCGGAATACTCCACATGGCCGAAGAATTCTTCAAAAGATTCATGATAGCGACCAAAGACTGGCTACTGTAGCTACAGTGGTTACGTGTAATAATGAAGTTAGTGATAGTGAAGCGAGATTATCGGCTTCTATATCAAAATCTGATTCAACATCGACTATGGCGATGACTTCAACGATAGCGTTCACGTCTGCTTCAACAGTAATGGCTACAGCAACGGCAACACCGTCAACGACAAAAACAGGAGCCGGAGTAGTAGCAAATATATCCAAAACGGCGGGTTATTCCAAAGTGGATACATCAATTCCCATTTCTAATCCCTTGGAGGGAAATTCTAGTTCTAGCATTGTAGGTGGCTCTCATCACCCGCCGAGTACATGTACTTCAATACTTAACACAGTTAGTACAACGTCCAAGCCGACTTCATCGATACATTGCGAATCACCTCCATCACCTTCAGAAGTACAGGTTTCAAGAGGCCGATTATCGCAACAAATTATATCTAACATGCAGATGATGGGACAGTTACCTCGGACATCAAGTCAAATAAATATTATGAATGTTTCGGGGGCGAATTCAGCGCCAGTGCCCACTTCATCATCTTTACTTACGACAAGTTTACCGCGAAATCGGTCGGAAGGGCAATTTGTGGGCAATAATTTCAACATACTTCGAGGTCAAGGACGACCACATTTACAATCACGGATTGCACCATCAACGGGGATGTCTAGTAGTGGGGTGAGTGGTAATACAAATACTGGTGGTGGAATTGGAGGGCCGGCTCATCCAGGTTTAGGATCATCGGAAACATGGAATTCAGGGCAGGCGGGGGTAGCGAGCGTATATTCAGGATTGTTTGGAACGTTTAATCCATGTGCAGCAGTACCATTTCAGACGGGGACGGGACATTTTCCTATGACTACTATGCCACCACCAGTTAATAGGTCGTCGGCTGCTTATGTTCATGGGCATGGGTACAGACATGCTGTGGCAGGACCGGTAGTTGGAACTAATGGATCTGTACAACAATTGCAACACTCTTTGAATATGTCTAATGTAACGAATATTGTGCAGGGTTTGGGGGGAGGCGATGGCGGACGAAGTAATTATGCATGTCACCAGCAACCATCTCATTCCCATGCTAGGGGCGGATATTTTCATGGACAAACGCCTTCGTCAGTGTCACAGTCAACATCGTTTCATAATTTACCACCGCAGACGTCGAACGGAGTACAGTATTTTTGATAGGACGTTAACGTATACGATTGTTGGGATGGGAAAGATGAATGATTGATTTGCATGGGGTGAGCACGATATCTTGAGGAGGATTGTGGAAACGATAGGGAAAGATGGGTGAATGGATGGATGTGTCTGTATGTGTTTGAGAGCGAACAAGCCAAGCTACGTTGAGTAGAAAGCTGCGAAACTTTATTCGTTTCCAGTATGTGGAATGTGAACGATGACAGAGTCGAATACTTTCGAACATGTAAACTTTTGTATAAATTTTGACAAATTAGGATTCTACATGGTACATTTTATACACGGTTTACCTACTTTATTTATCTTGAAAGGCAATTTTGCGTATGGTTTTGGGGTATATTTGCTTGCGTCACGCTTGCTTGCTTTCAGTTTATGTTGAAATTTTCGATACGGCATAAACCACATTATATCGCATTGTCTGGTAATTTAAAGATAGACTGATTATCTTGGAAATTATAAGTGATGGAAGTATTACAAAACATTAGTTGAGGGAGAGGGGCAAGCAATGGCCCACCAATTATCATGTTCGTAACCGTGATCCACAATTTTACCACCAGCATGAGTGATCTCTCGTTCAAGCTCGCCACGTTGGTACAGATGATAGTAGCGAGGGTAGGATATATGATTAGGAATGGATTCATTAGATGATGATGATGGTGGGTTGTGACGATGTATCCAGGGAATGAAGACGTCTTGAGAAGATTGGGCGTTCCAGTAACGACGATTAGTGTAGCGAGTAGACATAGACTGGGTATCGTGGTGATGAGCTTCGAATGCCCAGACGACGAAGTACGCTAGGGAAGTCTGAGGAGAATTATTTGAATGGCGTAGAGAATCAAAGATGGCGTGTAAGGTCGATATACGACGATTGTACGTTGAAAGATGATGCAAAACAGCAATGCATATTACGAAATCGAATCGACGCGTGGGGAAGGGACTCGTTAAGCAAGATGAAACAAGTACATCAGAAGGACGGGCGAGGGCAGCCTGGGAAGCGTGGGCGACCAGATTTGTTGAACTAGATGGAGAAATGGAGTCAGAGAGAGAAAAGGTAGAGGAATAGTTCATTTGGTATTCAAAAGAGTGCACGCACATATCACTACCGATCATGTAAACGGTTGGATTTACATCAAAATATTTTCCATTGCCACAACCAACGTCAAGACCTATTGAGCCAACAGGGCGGGTATTTAAAAATTTTCGGACGCTAGGCCATGCCTTGGATTGAGAAGATGGTGAAGAAGTGGTTGTATGGATAAAGAGTTAGATTAGTCTGACGAAGGGGGGGGGGGGTGGGTACGAGGAATTGATGTAAAATGTCGGGGTGTAAAATTGTCGGTAAAAGTTGTCGACGATTAATGCATCTATCAAGGATCAAATGAGGGATAATTTACCTTGTAGCGAGTACGATGAAAGTGGTGGGCTATGTGATTGTAGATGCGATGAACATTTTCCTGTTCAAATTCGTCCGGATCGATGGGGTACGGAGCTAAAGTAACGGCATTTTGACTGTGCGGGGGGGTATCGTGATGGTCCATGGAAAGTAAAAAGGGCGAGAAGAGGGAGAGTGAGGAAGGAAAAGTGTAACTTTGACATTAAAATAAGATGATAAGGACAAAATCTTGTCAAGTTATGTAATACTTGAAACCCAAGTTTAGTTTAGCTTTGCGGAGTTGAAGGGAAAAAACGCTTTTATGCATCCATCATGCTAATAGAACTAAACATTGGTACTGATTTCGTCAGACCTTCCGAATGTCGGCAGATGTATCATTTCGTACTGCGCAATGCAATATCAATGATACTTGGAACACGCATCCGTCTTTGGGTAGAGTTATCACGGAAATGGGTACATCCCTTTTCCATTTTCCTATCGTTTCATCCACCAGTCCATCATTCCTCCAACCGAGAATTCGCCCTGCCTTTTCATCTTTCAGACTGCTTTACAACTTGCAATTGTTCGCGATCTCTTCACATCTGCATTGCTTTATCCCCATAACCAATTTCCCATCTGCGACCATCTCTACTCTTCGTCCCTTAAACAAGCTGTCCTCATGTATCATCTCGTCTCGTTTTTATTTCCTGTTCGGGCTAATTCCCGTATCTCCCAATGACCAAATCATTAAATCGTGGTGTAAAGCCATTGTCATGTTCTTGCTTGCATCGTCTACTCCGCCATTAGTCCCTATGCTGCCCCGTATTATGCCGCCGAATTATCCAATGAAACTCTTCCTAGGCATCTCGCACATCACAACTTTTCTTATTGTAAATGACGTCAACATTCATTGTGGGGTCTACTGCTAACCTTGATTATTCCCTTTTCCATGCTGATGTTTAAGGCTGCTGCCGCCCTTCTAACTTTTTTCCCCCAATTCGACGGCACATCATCACCATCACAGACCCCATCCCAATCCCGCCATCATCATTCTGCAACATTTTCCTTGTGGCTAACTGCCATGGCTTTCCTCGTTATCACTCCTTTGCTCTTCATTGAGCATATGGCCAGGCCATTTGAAGCTGGATGATTCTTTTCCTCGTCATCTTTCCTTGTCCTTCCCCGCAATTGTTTCTCATTGTTTTTGCATAATATATTTCCTCCAACCCTTCTTCCATTCCTTATCATCAATTTCCCCCTCCATTTCCTTACTCCCAAAATCGCTTTTGTTTCCGCTTTATTAATTCTCTAGTTTTTCAACCAATTTCCCTCCTTACTCTTGTCTGATAAGAAACCAATTTATTTTAGTCAGTCCTAATTCATACTTCCACCCGTTTTGATTGATTTAATTATCATCTTTCTAATGTCCGGTAAATCATTCGTCATCTTCTCCCCTACCCAATCATCCCCTCATTTTTTTCTTTATCACCATCTCTTAGATTCTCATCTATAAATATTCCCTTCCGTCCTCCTTGTCATGTCATACCTTTCTTTTATCATCTCTCAGCCGCTGTATTCTATCCTTTTCCAATTGAACAATTATTTACCAATTTGTCCATCCTGCCAACACTAATTCCACCTCATATTCAATTGTTTCCAGTATATTATCCAACAGAATTCACCCTCATATGTTCTATATTGTTCAAGTTTTTCACTATTTATCCCTTTTTGTGCCATACTATTTTGGATTATTTTCTTAACATACCCCAATTCTTACCCTTACATTAATTTTACATATCCCCATTTTCCTTAAACTACACCAAGTCTTTTTTCCCATTACCATGTCTATCCTAAATCTAGAGCGTATACTTTACTTTTTCTTCACCGTATCTCTAACTCTCTCTGCTGTAATTCCTCCCAACAAAGAATCATCCAGCATCGCGTACTATACTATATCATCCTCCCACATAAATTCTCCCCCCAATTCCGCCTCCCTTTCCCACAATGAATTCAATCTTGTAGCAGATCCGTCAAGCCTAAAAATTTTTCTTGTCCCTTCTAAATTAAAGTTTGCAGTAAGTACCCATTATCATTTTATCTTTTACCTTAAACCAATCTACCTATCACATTAACTCTAATTATCTTCATCTTATCACAGAAATCCAGCTTCATCACCCATTTCTTCAGCGTGCCATCTCAGGACAATGATGTACCCGTCTTAGGAACCTCTCCCAAACTGGGAAATTTCTTCATCAATCTCGATAGTTCTCTAGGCATGATCGGAGGCTACCCGCTTTCCACTCATGGTTCCGCTCAGAATCCCCAGCAAATTAACAAAATCAATGGTAAACATCAATTACTTTGGAATATAAAACAAAACACCCTAAAAATTGGCTCTAAATCTCTTCTATATGCTTGTTCCTCTCCCAGTATCGCTTCTACCACTTATTCGTTATTCGGTTCAAGCTTAGTTTACCAAATCACCGATCACATAACAGATTGGACCTGTCGCACTATACACCTTTTATCCAAACAAATTGACCCTCCTGCAATGGCTAGCTTACCCTTTCCCGACCCAGTTAATCAATTTCCATCAGGTGGATCTCACTCTCTTCCTACCCACGTCCCCAATCTTATGAACAGTGCCAAAAATTCACCAGCTGCCACCACCCCAATCCCTTCATCATATCACAAACTTCCGAGGGAATTTAACCCCCACAAAACTAAACTTTTCTCATCATCTTCAAAATATGTTCCATTTTCTACCCCCACTTATGCACCATCTTCTACTTCTACTCATGCTCAACATTCTACATCTACTCATGTCCAGCATTCTACTTCTACTTATGCTCAACCTTCGATTTCCATTAAAACCTCCACCATTTCATATCCCACGATTCACAGTGAGATTAAACCTCAAAATAAGCTACATTCTCTTCCAACATCTTCCGTATATTCCCCCTCCGCCCGTCCCAATTCCGTATTTCACCACGCTCCCAAGGAGGGTCATAACGGCGCTAGGGGGAAGGGATCTGAAGTCCCAGATCTCGTCCACAATCCAGAAAATTCAACATTCCCCCCCATCCGTCCCGTTATACTATATCCTCAAGTTCCAATGGAGGCTCGTAATGGCGTTAGATTGGACGGGACTCAGGCCAAATATTTCGTCCACAATACAAAATCTCAAACTGCCCCCCCCATCCGTCCTGTTATGCTATATCCTCAAGTTCCCATGGAGGCTCGTAACGGCGTTAGATTGGACGGGACTCAGGCCAAGTATTTCGTCCACAAAACGGTAAATTTAACCTTTCCCGCTGTTCCACGAAAGCCTGGCCCTGATTCCCAAGGTTCCAATCGCTTATATCCCGTAATCCCCGAAGAACTACGTTACGGTGTTAAACTTAAAGATAACCTGGACACAGGTTCGATGGCCTCCGACAAATATCCGTCTATTCCACCCCAGATATCTTCGTCTATTCCACCCCAGGTATCTCCGTCTACTCCACCCCAGGTATCTCCGTCTATTTCGTCCGATAAATTATCGTCTATTTCATCCGATGATGATCAGACCTCCTGTCTCAGTTGTAATTCCAGTTCCAGAGCTCGCCTTTCGTCCTTCGGTGGGCTTTGGAAAAAAGTTAACCATTTTCTCGTCGGAAACTATACGTCTCCCCAAACGTCTCCTGCCAAAGCCGATGATAAAATTTCACGACTTGAACTATATCGTAGTATTAAGGAAAAATCTCCCCAAGAAGCTTACAAAATATTACGCAGTCAATCATTTTCCGCTACTCAACGAAAACCTCGATATTCTACCAGCAACCGCGATGATTCCGTTTCCCCGGCCAGAGTGTCCTTAAACAATGATATCTTTCATGATTTAGTTTTGTCAAACCCAAGTCGAACTTCCACAATGGGTCGACCGGATTCGGGATATGGTTCATTTCGCTCCTCTAAACACTCTTACTTTTCCCGTAATTCCAAATCCTCATCGAGTCAACGTTCCACATCCTCTCGATTCACTCATTCAATTAGCCACGATCCTACTTCTACCTTGTTCCCCGTCGCACCTGGATTTTTTGCACTCGAAAACGTTTGCGCCAACACATAAACCCGTCCAACTTACCCTCTCCATCAATCCTTCATCATCATATATTCGTACCCATCCTTGCCCCTGTACTATCACTTATACTTTGCTTAATCGACTTTCCGGCTCTTTTACCGGAATAGCGTCTGTAACATATACTTACTCTCATGTATCAAATTTACTGTACTATCAGTTCATCCTACCCCGTTTCCCTAACCAACGATGTTTCCTTCGTCATACAAGACGTGTATTTATTACCAGAACCTCTCACACTCTCTTCCCCTCTACACCTGTGCTTTAGCAGTCTTACCTCATTATATTTTGTAAATATACTTTTTTTTTACACACGTCCTTCAGAAATTATTTACTCTGTACAGCCTTGTAGGGCTTTACCAATCACCTCATCATACCACTAGATATCGTTTGATTGATTGACCCCGTCAATCGTACACAATTCTCTTCTCATCTGAGATCCCTAGTTTCCTTAAACTGTTCAATCGGTAAATATTATTTCCTGACGTATCTAGTGGTAAGCCTTCGTTAACGGTGAATATTGACAATATTAAATTTCCTACACCAGTTTGGATGTGGCCAAGGCACGGCAAACATCCCAGGTAAACTATTACAACGGTATACGTGTATAGGTGAATATGGGGGTTAACACGGTCGTAGGTGATCACAATGTAATTCTAGCGCGAAAAAATATCAAAATAACATATTTCACAGTTACTACTAAACTTTACATTTACAGAGTGCCCGAATTTAGTTAACCTGTGTCAAAGTGTGTGTAAATGACCCTTATACCGGCACAGGCCAGATAAACAGCTGGGCAGTCGGATCCAAGAACGTTTGTTGCTCATGTGAAATAATCCCTCACACGGGGAACACAAGGCTCGTTAATTGTTAGTGTCACTAGAGTATAATCGAGTAAAGGCAAAAGTTAAGAGCCCTTTCCAAACTTCTTATACACAACTTAACCAGCAAACGTTCAACAAAGGCTAATTTGAGCTATAAACTTAGACTAATTTAACCTTTAAGATAACCATTGACATGTATTATTAGCGTTCTCATACTCGTAATCTGACTATCTAGTGGGTAAGTTTACCTTTTCTGCCATATCAGGGCTTGGGATTTCCTATAGACTGCCGTACCCTGGCGTATGGTTTAGGTAAACTGAAGCTTTGCGTCAGCGTTAACAAGACTAAAATTTTACACTTGAATGCAAAAGGTGGATAACATAACGTACAGTTCCTGGTTACTCTGGTATGCCAGGCAGAGTATACTTAAGTCCGGCGTTAACTTAGCCCTGATAATTTTGTCATCCAGTTTATATATACTTCTTGCACTCTGTAATCAAGTTACACGGGAGAGCATGTACAAACATTATTGGCTCACTACACCGAGCTGTCGTGTTTCACCAAAAAGGCTATTCGATCACTGTTTATCCGTTTATCGTCCCTTCGTCCATATGAGTTATCGTATGTGACAAACCTAACGAATACGAGCTTAACATACGTTAACCCATCGTTTGAATGTCGGCCAAACAAAGTTTAAAGTCCGCACTCTCTTTCACAAAAAAGTCTAAAGCGCTTACAGCTTAACAACGGTAGTAAAATTGTCTAGTGTTATTGAGGTACGTTTACTAATACAGTTATGTTGCAAAAGGTTTTGAAATGCGTGAGCACCATCATAACTTCAAACTCTCTTCACCGCTACATGCTTATCATCACCCTTCATTTTTACGAAAACGATGCTTTTCACTTTATGCCAAAATATTTATCCCTCTACTTAACTTCTAGCCATGGCTGTATGAATAACTTGTAAATGAGGCAAAATTACTCCGATAAACCTAAAACTAAGCTATTTTATCGTTTCAGGTACGCTATCACCCCAAGTGTACACAATTGTGAAGTTAATCATGCACTGTAATAGTAAAATTACAATAACTCTGGCGATATGCCCAGCGTAACACTGCGGTATGGTAAATAATCACCAAAACGGTAAGAGTTAGCAGGAGCCGAAGTACGTATCAAAGTTTACAGTTTATCATTGATAATGGGCAGCGCATGATTAATGGACAGCATGCAAAATATTATTGACAAATTAAGTTAACTAGTGATCGTACTTCCTGGCAAATATACGTAGAAACCCAGAGCTAGTAAGTGGGTACGGGGTTTGGTTAAGTGTAAATTGGTGTGACTAGTATTCTGACGTCTTATATACTAACCTGACACACGTGGAAGATATCAACGCAAACGAGAAGCTGGAATTTAGGCTAATCGTCACCGACCAAGGGTGCATTCCCGCCCACTAATACTATAAATGAGCCAACCTTGTGGCAATTTTACGGAGAAGGGAAAGGGAGAGGGGAAGCGCAAGGCAAGCTTTAGAAGCTATAGAGGGGGTAAGTAGCCTTTGATTAAATGAATCAAAAGGCTGAATCCGTGAAAGCTTGTTATGCGCTTGAATCAACCCTTGTGTAGATGAGAATACGTGTACCCACAACACGACACTTGCGGAGTTTGAGTCAGTCTAATAAAGTCTCAAGCCAAGCGAACAGCCGGTTCACTCCAGAGCTAGCTAGTCGTGGATAAGTTCAAATGAAACTCGAATACAGACTTAATAGATCGACACGAAAAGCAATGGACAGCATATTGCATCTATAAAAAGTGAGACGAATGAGGTTAAAATAATGGTAACACATTACCATTTCTTTGATAGAAGGATTAATCAAGCAAAGTCCAATAATAATGATAGAACAACGGGTTAACATGTCCTTAGCAGGATTGAAGGATTAGGATAACGATAGCTAAAGACTGAACCAAAAAGTGTAACTGACAAAGTGAATTAGAATGAATTTGGCTGTGTAAACCCAGCAACGGGTTGAGAGGACAGTGTTGAACGTGCATGTTACATGACCGATATTTTGCGGGAGAGTGGGAAATGGAAATATGATTAACGGTACTTGCATGGCGTAGCATGGCGATGCAATATGTTTCGTGGCAAAATGCAGGGTAGGCTGTAAATTATGGCGTGAATTAAGTTTGAAAGTAAGTCTAAGGTGAATAATGGGTTAAATGCTGAGCGAAAGGGTGGGCGTATCAAAATGAGACTGGTCAGCTACAGAAACGATATATTCAGACCAATAATGTTTGATCAACTGAAAGGTTTAGTCGTTTAAATATGGATAAGCAAAGAGTTTTTAGACTAATAATATATGATGCATGATAGGAGAAATGGTTAATGCAAATAACATGTTTGGAGATAGTGAGTCAAGTGACATAAGAAGGTAGGGAAGAAGAAATTAGTTAACACAAAGTAAAGAAATTAAGTGGAAAGGTAGATATTAAGCAAAAGCGGTAGATGATAAATTAAATAACCTTTTGTATAGGCTGAATTGACCTGGGGAGAAGGGAAAAATTGTACAGATGCAGATCATAGTTGGAAAAACAGATAGCAGAATAGGGAGAGATGGGGCAAAAGTAAAAAAGTAGAGGAAAGAGATCAGGATACAATTGAGAAACTTCTAAGCACGAGAAGGATTTGGAGCTGAAAAAATAGGAATATGCATCGGGAAGTGTGGGAAGAAATATGAGGCAAATAGTAAAGATTTAACCAAGGGGAGGATGAGCGATGAAAAAAACTGAGTATAAAAGCACAAGGAATAGTTACATTTTGAGAGTCAATGATACGGGGGATGGAAGATAAGAGAAGGACACAATGAGTTGGAAGTTGAAGGCAAATTTTCAAGGAGAGAGCCTGAGGATTACGGGAAGGATTAGTAGATTGAAGGAGAAGAGTAAAAAATTGAGTGGTGAAGTTAACTGTGATTGAACGCGGCTTAAGTGAATATATAACATATTAAAGGTGAAAAGAGTTACGAATATGATGTTATGATGCAAAAACAGGGATGAAACTGATTATTATCCGATAACAAGGTTAAGGTTGGGTGACAGTTGATCAAGTTATGTGTAGTAAAATGAGGATAATTTGATCAAAGTGGTTAAAAGGTAAGAATTGGTTCAAGGGAAGCCGAATGAGTGCAAACCGAGCCCCTCTCCCCCAAGGGATACTTGAAATTATAAATTGAATAACTAACATAACGATTCAAGATCATGAATCTTCACCAAATAAACACCTCGAAAACTTTATGAAAAAGTTTTTTTATCAATTTCAACGCAAAAAAACTGAACGGCTGAAGAGAAAAATCGATATCACGTGTTATAAAAATAAGCAAGAACGAGGTAGGGTTTTCTGGATCGGGAAGGAAGATTGGTTGGTGAGGACAGGGGTGGACGGAGAAAATAGCCGAAAATGGAAGTAAGGTGATGGATGTAGGAAGTGAAGACCCAGACGATATCGGACGAAAAATGACGAAATAGGAAGGCACTGGGATAGAGTTTTGCCATATTTGGGAGGTTTGGAGGGATCGGGAAAATTTCGGATGAAGAAAATGGGCGCAGTTTTAAATGGCTGTTTACCGGTTATTTGAGTCAAGGTTTGTTGTAAGAAGGGGAAATACGAGACAGTGGCAGAGTGAAGAGTGTTCCATGGTTTGTTTTAAATGGGTGAACAAAACGAATGCGAGACTGATAATCTTCCAGGCTGGCCGGTGGACAGACAGACAGACAAACTTATCGCACGAATTGGTCCAATTTTGCCGTGTTTAAACTAGTTTTTTTTACCTATAAATACCGACATTCATACGCTTGTATGCATGCATACACATGTATGATATGATAAATTTTATCAGATTAGTGAATATATCACTTACTCGGCTATGTATGTGTGCAAGTAACTGCGCGTGTGCGTGTGTGTGTGCGTAAGATTTGTTGAAGGTTTGCCTAGCGACTTTATCGGGAATTCTCTATTATGTGTCCGGGCATATCAGGTTTATCTATGCCGAGCAGTCTACTTATTGACATGTATATATGTTTAACAACGAAAATAATAGGAAAATGAACATGCGAGATAATAAATGATGTAAACAATTACATCTTTATCGTAAAATATTTCAGGCAATTATAAAGTAAGGAAGATTGCTGAAGGCATAGAAATACTCCAAAATTATGCGTGACTGATGTTCCAATGACGCCCGTTCCTCAAATTTGCAGGACAATGCAGAATTACCTTACTCTGTGTATAATTTATTTAGTTAAGAAGGCTCGACAAATATTCGAAATAAATTTTCCCGTATTACTCAAGCGAGCATCAATAACATGAGCAAACTTATACATACCAAATTAACCTGATGTTTACTGGAACGTATGTATGCATGTATAGGTCAACATTGAGCGAAAAGGAGAAGCTGAAGCTTGGGTGAGTGCGTACGTGCATACGTGATGTTAGTTACAAACACGATGGAAAGAATTTCGATTCATTTAAGGGAGGATGGAACATCTGTCAATTAATTCTGACAGCTAAGATAAAAGTGTTAAGAATTGGTGCTCGAAAAACACGCGCTACCATTGTGTGTCTACTTGCCATGAATATTCCACCTAAACAGGCTACAAGTATTGATTTATGGAGAAGAAAGTATGAAATTCTAGACGCATTAGTCAATTAAGCCAATGAGACAAGGTGATTGTTTAATCGGTCAATTTTACTCGGCTTTTTATCTCGTATATAATTCTTGTAGCTCATGGAAATCCACGTGAATGCTTATTACATCGCATAGTACCGCATGCCGATTGGGAACGGTGGACCCGTTCAATTCAATTAACGTATACCCGTTGATCACGATGTATACCGATTATTCTACGACAATTTGCTAGGTAGACCAGGACTCGAATTCCCGTGCACTTAACCTACCTAGACTATACCATTAAAAATTGGCAGTGTCCTGTGCTGCAAAGCAGTTATACGTAGTGTATGGCTACGCCTTTACATGTGAATTACTCCTACATTTACCAAGCGTAATTTTACACCGACAGCCACAGATGTAGACATAGACAAACTCCCCCTCTCGGCAACGTGAACTTAACCTACCATCCAACATTTTAATGAATTCAATCACCACTAACCCCACCGTCTACATTGCCGCCTCTCCTCCCTCAAGACTCTCCCACGCCTTCCTTTCCCGGCCGCACCTTCCTTTCCGCGCTTGGAAAACACTCGTTCCGATTACCTAAGCAAACGTAGTCAAGTCTTATCTAATACAATTGAGATGATTGTATACAACAAAATACTTACATAATCACACTCCACTTCTTATTTTGGATGTATATAATTTCTTTTAATGGATATTTTCTTCAGTTCCTTCCTATTTACTTGTCCGACAATCTCTCTTTCCTTTTTCCCTCATATTTTCCCCCCACTCCTTCCTATTTTATTCTTTTCTCCCATCTCTTTTTCCAAAATTGACACTCTAGCTCCCTTCTTTTTCCATCGTCCCTTCCCAATTCTTCTCGGATCCTCCATGCTCGTTCTTCTCTCGTCTCATCTCATCTCTCATTTCCTATTCCAGTAATCATTTCTCAGCCTTAACCAATTCCTTCTCCTTTAAACTTCCCACATAACCCTCTTCCCCATTTCTTGCCAATTTATTTTACAAGTTTACCTATTTTCTCTTTACTATTTAACTCGTTCATCCTTTAATCCTTCATTCTTCCTCTTATTTTTTTTCCTCTTTTCTCTCCTCGGCTTCTTGGCTTCTTGGCTTCTCCGACCCCCCGGCTTTCCTGCCGATCCCGTGACTCTCTCGCTTTCCCTTTTTTTTCGCTTCTTTCCTGCCAATTCTCCTTCAACATTCCTCACATCCTTATTCCTTATTCTTAAGCCTCCGTTCTATCTCTTCTACCCTTTCTTCTCTTTTCTCTTCCTTTTCTTCTTTCTAAAATTTCTCCTTTGTCAATCAATTCTCGTTAAACTTTTCAATCGTCAATTTATCCTCGGCATTAACTATCCACCAAGTAAATCTTGATTTTTCTCTACCCTTCCCCTCTTCTTCCCTCCTCTCTCCCTCTCCCTCTCCCTCTCCCTCTCTCTCCTCTCCCCTCCTCTCCTCTCCTCCCTTCTCTCCCCTCCTCTTCTATTCTATTCTCTTCTTTTTCCTTTTCTTCCCTCCTCTCTTCTCTTCTCCTCTTATCCCTCTCTCTTTTTCTTCTTTCACCTCTTTACCTCTGAACTTGTTTATATCCTTTTTCCCGCCGCAATGAGTCCTACCTCTCGACTATCACCTTCATCATTTTCATCGTCATCGTGTAATTCGTCTTCTTCTATCCGCGTTTCTAACCCTCTAACGCTCACAACTCACCACCACCAGCAACAACTGTCCCCACAGCATTCCCAAACATATTCACCTCCCAATACCAATTTCGTTTACACTTCTCCCCTTCTACGCAAACTTCATAATTCTACCACTTCACCCATTAAAATCACCTCCTCATTTGCTTCTCACTCAACTACCAATATCACATCAATTGACACTCTTCCTCCATCTCCTCCAATTTCACCGTACGTTAGAAACCGTACTACTCCAATGAATCATCCACCAATACTCACACCCGTTCCTCCTACTAACTCTTCTCCCCCTTCCGTCGTTTCTCAGTTTAACCCTTCTTTATTCAATTCTTCATCAATGCAGCCTAATGATCCATTCATCAATACTGGCTCCACCAATTCCGTTGACTCAATTCTCACTCTTAGTCCTTCAAAATCATTTTACTCTTCCGGCATATCTAGTCACTCAATTCATTCAAATGATATAACCCGATCTTGCAATTTTCATACGGGTAATACACACGGGGATCCAACTTCAAGCCCTCAAAATCCTTCAACTAAACAATCTACTTCTCCCCCCCCTTCTACAACTACCACTGCTACTACCGTCAACACCACTCTTTCGGAAATCCCTCCTGCTACCCCCGACCCAGTTTTTGCTAGTGAAAGTAGCCATCCCTGTGATTTTCCAAAATATGATCCCAATTCGCAGGATAACGCAAAAATTTTAGCGGAAAATGCCTTGCCAGTGTCCACCCGCCCAACAACAGTCTCTATCAGAAACAAGAAATCTTTTACAACCACAACTTCTCATTCCAAGTCTAGCGAAAGTCATGATCCAAACTTTCAACCGTTGAATAACCCTGAATGTTATCGGGTTTTAAAGGCACATTCCGTGGTCGTTAAATGCTTTAAGCAAGACCCTTGTGGATATTATCGACGAGAAATGGATCGTGCTAAGCGTTACAGTAGCTTTCATCGAAGGGCTAAGCTTCTCTCTCTGTTTCCTGAGACTAATGCTCCTCCTCCAGTTCCTTCTAAGCGTCAACGTTACGCATCTTCTCCCGTAGT
This sequence comes from Herpomyces periplanetae, assembly GCA_009733715.1. Taxonomy (NCBI): domain Eukaryota; kingdom Fungi; phylum Ascomycota; class Laboulbeniomycetes; order Herpomycetales; family Herpomycetaceae; genus Herpomyces; species Herpomyces periplanetae. Next base: position 24,025 of record WMKJ01000007.1, on the reverse strand, counting down.
TTCTAGACCATCTAGATCATCCAAAGTTACAAAACCTTCAACTGTATCCCGTTCAATATCCTCCACTCATCGTGGAATGGTTAATGGCAACAGTGCCACGTCCGCCCATAACCAAAATCTTGCGGCTTTACCTTCATCGTCGGTTTTAACATCTTCAGCTTCGCCAGCTTCGCGTTTGCCACGAATGCCAACTACTCGAGATGATAGTGATTATAATTCCATTCCAGATTTGTCTCCGCCATTAGAAACTCTGATGCATCAACCAAAATTATTAAAAGCTGACTGGAAAGGGCAAGCGTTAGACCTCTCTCAGGACCCTGATCGTCATTTGCTGCATGAAGCCGAAATTGGAGTAGCTGCAACACTTCGTTTATCGTGTGCAATTTATCTAACGAGTAAGCGGCGTATATTCCAAGCCAGAGTAGAGGCACTTCGTATTGGGAAGGAATTTCGTAAAACGGACGCTCAACAAGCTTGCAAAATTGATGTTAACAAAGCGAGTAAATTGTGGACGGCTTTTGATCGAGTTGGATGGTTTGAAAGACATTACTTTGAAAAGTATCTTTGAAGATATTTTCTCTTTGATTCGAGTCTTCCTTTCAGTTTTACGAGCAGCTTTATTTCATCTTTTTATATGGATTACACGCTACTCTCGTTGCTTCAAGTCTCACCATTAACTATCCACACACTCATCCTCTACATCCAATTTGGTGTCTTGTACGAGTGTATACTTTTGATCGTTGGCCGCTAGGGTGCGCACACGTTTACATTCCTTTCCAGGGTGAAAGCTCGGAAATTTTGAAGCTCATCAACCTTCTTTCATATTATCATTGTATAGGCTTTTATTTTACCATACTTCATTGATCTGTCTATTCATGTCGCCAGCATCATCTTCACCATCACTCGTCACTGTGTTAGTTTATTATACGCACACTTTCGTATCATTTCTACTCTCTCAATTTTGGATAAATTAGAGTAAGTCTATCTCTATCATGCCACAATGACACGAACAAGCGTGCATTAACGTGAGCATCAATGTAAACTTGAGGTATACCGGCTAGCCACGCTGTCTTATTTGTCCATCATCCTTACTACCTTCACCACTTTAATTGCCATGCTTACCCTTTACTTGAAGGTTGGCTTGTGTTAGATGCTCAAGACGTATTATTGAACATTATTACTTCACTTAAGATTTAAGCAAACGCAAAATTAGCGTATCCAGACGATCTTATCACTTGGTGTTCTGTTCTGCTCTTTTCTTCTCCGCTCCGTTGCGTTGCGTTGAGTGCATAGTAGTGGGTCGTGTAGAGCAACAGGTTTGAGTACAACAGCAACGAACGAGTGAGCGTGTGAGCTTGTGCAAGTGTGATAAGCGTAGCGGGACCCAGTGAGCAGCAGTACATGCATGCGAGTGTACGTATTATGAGCGCCGTTGACACAAGACGTAGGCATAGCGATAAGGGCGTTTAATTAAACGAGCGGGTCGATGGAACGTTTACAAACTGTGTATTGAACGTAGTATAGTCACAATGTACCCATACACACTGGTTCATACTTGTCAAAGCCTGAATCAGCTCATGGTACGATATAAGAGTGTACATAGATGGATAAGTTAGGATCATTTGGGTCGATTGGAGAACGGCTTGTTAAGGTAGACGTACGTGTATACAAAACGATTTTTATACGCCTACCCTTAGGCTAATGTATGATCAGCAAACATCAACCATTGACATTGCAAAGGGTAGTAACCGAATCCTATGTAGTAGTCCACAGCAAATTTAATAAGTGATTGTATTCGCACGCACGGACGCAGCATCGACGTAAAGTGGTAGGGCTAGCGTGGGTATACGTACGCAGGCGGGTTCGCATGAAATTTCACTGTGCCAATGAATGTTCATGTAGGTGTGGGCCAGTGATCTGAATAGTTACGGGATAGTTTAAGCACGCACGCATACAAAATGAAATATCCAGTAGATAATGGTTAGCTGTTTATGCGTAAAGGAAGCTCGTGGACAAAGTGCACATCAAGGAAGTCAAGGTAAAATCCTGATTAACGAATTACATACTGTAGGCGCCACGGGCTGAGCATTATCGATCATGTTAAGCTATACACACATGTATACACTCAAAGTGTTCGTTAACTACGTAGAAATACTCGAAAAAGATTCAGCATCAGGGCTGGCGTTTAATAAGCACAAGGCAGCTTTTAACTCCTTTACAGCAGTTGGAATATCGTCGAAGGTTAAGGCAGATATAGCCCATCGGGCATGCTTTTGGGCTAAGCAAATTGCGTCATCGCCAATGGGGGGGTTATTTGGACATTGCTTAGCGTTAGATGATGATTTATCAGGTGGTGCACTTTGCAGATTGGACGGTGATGATGGCAAATTCGTTTGAACAGTTTGAGGTAGAGCGGGCGAAGCTAGAGATTTTGTTGGAGATTCAACCGTAAGATGGAAGGGCTCATTAACGTTAACAATACCTGAGTGATGGGTAACTGGAGTAGAAAACGGTTGATCAAGTTGAGTAGGCTTTGTAGGTGATGATAATTCAACGGAATTCGACGGTTCAATATCATCAACATCGGATGCAGTTGACGGTGCCGTCACAAATGTATCAGATGTAGTTTCATTCCATTCTATGAACTCCTCACCGGGAGGCGGAGAAAGTACAGTTTCGGATGTAGTGGGCGGTGGATTAGTGACGGTGGAAATACTTGGACAAGATTGGGTAGGATTATCCGGGTTAACTGAAGCATTTACACAAACGGGATTCGATAGGTTTGGATCTTTACCCGCACGAATTGCCTTTTCAATGCGTAAAGCGTGATACTTTGCGTACTTAACCTTAATGGCAATATGCTCAGGCAAGGAATTGGTAATCCAGATACTGAGTAAATCGTAAAAGACTACGGCTGCTAATAAAGTATCAACGGTAGCACGAGACGCACATTGAGATTGCATGGCGTGTTCGGCACGACTGAAGACATCGTTGGCAAATGATTCCACGTATTTGAAGGCTTCAGAATCGTCGGTTATACTGGTTAGATTTAAATTGTTTGCCTTGACGGTTTCAAGTTTATCCATTATGTGGGTAGCGTATTTCATACTTTCTGGATTTTGTTTGGGGATTCCAGATTGAAGAATTTTCTGGATAATATAATAATCACCTATGGCGTAACGAAATTCTCGAGTCAACGCTTGGCTTGGCCATGATGGATGATAGAACAATGTGAGCATGAGTAGGTGTGAGCGTGTGCATAAGCGTAAAGATGAGTGTGAAAAGCATTCCACTAAAGGCTGCAGGGTAATGTGTGACACTAAATGATAACAAGCTAGGAAACACGCAGGAGAAAAGTGAAGTTGACGAACACCAATACGCTATAACGGGTTTAACATTTACAAGTTGGGAAGCTCGAAGAGCAAAGCGAGCAATGTCAAGCTGCTTTAGCGCAGCAGGAATTTCCAGTGACATGTTTAGTCTAGGAAAAAGTGGTAACCCTTTGTAATTATTTCACATAGTGTTCAGTATAGTATTAAATTCTGTATTAAAATCAATTTTTGAATAAATGAATAAACGAGAATGTTAAAAATTGGCCCGAAATGTTATTGTAAAACAAAGTGTGAGAAAACCAACCACGAAAGAATTAGCAAGAGAAATACGTATAGTATGATTCAAGTAAAATTGTTATATTTATAAAGTTTATTGTGGTAGAGTTAAGAAGATGATGATAGCTTTGATTAGAACAAGTTCATGATACATAAAAAACACTGTGCATCGTGAAATTTTGCTTGGGAATCCCCAAAATTCCCCATCGTGACATCAGATGAAGCCACTTGCCCTAGACCAATATATTTGCTTAGTAATGCGACGGGACGAGATGGTTTAAGTGGGGAAAGTGGTATTGGGAGCGGAGTATTTTTGTAACGTCTTGCAAGAAGCGGAAAAGACGAGACGAGACGAAAAGATTCTCGAAAATCCTTGGTACGCTATACACAATTGTAGCAACGTTTAATGGAGACAATTGAATACAGGATGATTGTAAGTGTGGGTATAGGCAGTCTAGGTTAAAAGTACCACCAAGCTAGGCAGAAATTGTCGGACCGAAGATTGGCTAATTAGACATCCACAAGATATTGTGGCGCGGGGATAAACAAGTATATTGTCAGCAGAATCGGGATGCCGAGAGTAGGAGATTTTAGCGGGGTTTTGTATCGAGATGATATCCAGGCTCACCGCTTCACAGCAGGCGCTTTCTAACGCGTTTAAGAGTGCAAGAAATTCAGGCGCTTTGACTTGGTCGAGTAGTGATTAAGTTAATTCTAGTTGGCGCACGGTCGCAAGTTTTGATTTTTTCAATAGCTTTGTACGTGAGTGTTACGCTAAATGGGAATAAATGGCAAAGTGGGCTAATACTTTAGAGAAGCGGTATACATATTTTATCCTAAGGGATATCCAAACTATTAAATCATCCATCTCTCACGTCCAATACATTTAACTTTTACAAACCAAGTGGCTTTTATACGGTTAAGTGAGCAAGACAACGGATTTATTACCATCACAACGTATACAAATTTGTGGTTCAGCGAGAAAATCCGACAGAAAGAAAGTGTGAAGGCTATTTCATCATACTAAAGATTTAGTATCCTCTGCTTATCCATGTATAATGGCAAGTCAAGCTCCAGCACCTCCACGCCCTCCGTCACCTCCATCAGATCATCATGTTGAAAAACCAAAGAAAAAAAAGTCCAGGCGCCCTGCAAGTAAGTAAAATTTTCCGCTTTAAAAGGGTAACTTACGCTTTCTTTTCCAAACTCTTCCAAAATACTAACCTTATATCTCGTATTGTGATAATGACGATGGGTTAAATAGATACTGCATTCCGCCAACAACGCTTGAAAGCATGGCAGTTAGTACCTCTCCAAGAAATCATACGACAACTTGACACGATAGTTAATGTAACAATTTCCTTTAATCTAGGCCTGTCCTAACGCCAAAAACGGTTCTACCGCTTTTATTCGCAGTCGGAATAGTATTGGCTCCAATAGGCGCACTATTGCTATGGTCCAGTGCAATGGTAAGTTATAGAATGCATAAGATCCGGGAACCGATAAGCTAATTCAATTCGTAATTTATAAGGTGGAAGAAATTGCCATTGATTACACGGACTGTCGACGATCGTCCCCTCTAGCACCACAGTGGGGTGATATACCAAATAAAAGGGTATCAAAACACTTCAAAATTACAGATTACGGAACGGGAACACCAGCGTCATGGCAGCACAGACAAGTTATGATTCCCTACGATGGCGTTAACCTTAGCACAACAATATGTTCTCTGCAATTTGATATCTTAAATTCAATTGGACCCCCGGTACTCTTTTATTACCGGTTGACAAATTTCTATCAAAATCACCGAAGATACGTTAAATCATTCGATCCAGACCAGCTTAAGGGTCAAGCCAAATCCAAAAATTTATTATCTGGGGATTGTCACCCATTACTTCAAGACGGGAAAAGTGGAAAGGCAATATTTCCGTGTGGATTATTAGCCAATTCTCTATTCAATGATACATTCTCCTCACCAGTTTTAACCAATACTCAAAACTCTTCCAAGGATAGCATGACTTACTTTATGACCAACAAAGGAATATCGTGGCCAAGTGACCGTGAGCTATACGGGGTTAGCGCTTACAAGGTTCAAGATGTCGTTCCTCCGCCAAATTGGCGGAACCGTTATCCACACGGTTATACAATAAGAACAGGATTGCCAAATCTAAGGGATGATGAAGCTTTTCAAGTCTGGATGAGAACCGCCGGCTTGCCAAATTTCAGCAAATTAGCTCGAAGGAATGACACTACTTCCATGCCACCCGGTAGATACCAAGTTGATATTCGTGATTATTTTCCCGTATCAGAGTACGGAGGAACTAAATCCATTCTTATATCAACTCGAAGTATCCTTGGCGGAAAAAATCCCTTTCTCGGCTTTGCATACATAATAATGGGTGGTATTTGTATATTACTCGGTACATTATTCACGGCCGCGCATTTGATCAAGCCGCGTAAACTGGGTGATCATACATATTTGACTTGGAATAAGGAAACTTACGGTGGCGGCGGAGCCAGCGGTAGCAGAGGTGGCGTTACGGGCGGACGAACCAGTATAACAACGATGGGCGTAGGGACAATTATGAGTTCTGGTTAAAGTGATGTACAAATTGTGTGATAGATAAAACAATTAAATTGGCACGGACAAGCTAATTTAGCAAATGGTCCGCCACCCTGGTATTCCGAATCTTTTCTGGCTTCCTAATGAAGAGAATTCAATATTGACGAATCGTCAGCATTTGTTGCAAAATCCGTGCCAACACATTTGCCCCGGCATACTTTCGTCAGTGTATTGCTGTTGATGCAGAAGATTAATATGATGGAGCGAAGAGTCGGGTAGCGCTGATGTACGATGATTATAGTTATTCCTCTTGTATAAGTTCATCCTGAACATGATCATCATTGTCATGTATACATACAGATGGCGAATCAATCAGTTCCCGGTAAAGATCTTCCATTATAATAAAGCAGAAGGTGAGCTTTTAATGACCTGTACATTGCTACCATTGGCATCAATGTTGGCGAATAGAACGTGATAAAGCCTACTTATCCGAAATCCTCCATGTTGGAAGAAAATTCAGATATGCCCATTTTGTCGCTGGTCCTTGCATTCCAAATGTCATGGCTCGGAATGCGATAAACGTTGAAATTACTCCCACATACAATAAAATGTAAAGTGCCCAAGACCATTGTTTACCGTGCATGGGAATTGAATGTGTTTTAATACTTGTTGATGGTAGTTTATCACTATTGTCATCGACGGTTTCAGGTATTAATTCATAGTTTATATCAGTGTTGTCCAACCAAAGCCCAAGCCAATCAATGAAAAACCCTGCCACTAGCACGGAAAAGTACAGCGCAGGAAAGTAATGATGTAAATAGGTAACTCGTGCCATCACGATAAACGGCATATAGTGTAAAACCCATCCGATTATGGGATAAATTCCCGCTATTCTAATATGTTCAAATTGTCGTTTCAGTAGTGGTTTGTAGCCACGTTGCCAACGAACAGCGTACCATGCAATTAGTCCGACAAACAGAACCAAAGTTGCCGTTGATAACCAATAAACGAAAATATTACCGATCAGAAAGTATTTGATTGTTTTTTCATCCCACGAACACATCCTTAACCCAACGGTAAGAAGGGGCCATTGCCAAAACTTCGACGCTATTTCATCATGTTTATCGGGATCTGGAACTAATGCATTATTAGATGTCATCATAGCAACGTTTAAATGAATAAAGTCTCGCCAAAATGAACTTCTATAAACTTTGGGGTTCCCAGGTGGCATTTTATCGTTATAGTGAGATTCAATATTCCATTGTGTATACTTATCCCTGGCTTTATTTGCTTTAACACAAGATACTTCAATCTGTTTAAATCCCCATTGAGGTAAATTTACCGTTCCAGCGTGCAAATAGCATCCCATGTCTACATGTCGCAGTCTGAACGTTGTTGTCAGTGTCCGGAGTCTCGAATAATCTCGTGACGAAATATCATCTATTATCTCAACTTTCCAATGATCCTTTGTATCTCCAACTGTTAAGTTTCCGTAGCAAGATACTTCCCAATTTGATTTGGTAATTGGAGCACTAATTGCGTGAGAATGAAGATTTCGACCTGTTTGTGCATGAATCAATCGTATAACCGATCCATGCCCAATATATCGAATAGCCTCCTCATCCGGGATAAATTCCTTCTCATTCCTATTAGAGTAAACGAACCATTCATTATTGGCATCTTTGTGATGGTAACAAGTTACCTGCTGCTGATGTGAACCTTCAGGGTATGTTTGAACATGGGAATGTAGCAAACCTCCACCGTAACCCATGTTCTTTACCGTAATTCGAGATCCCAAAGCAACTTCCAAAGGGCTGTCTTTCCCAATGTTAGATCCACGTAAGTTAGCCTGGAATAACGAACTCATTTGGGCATCACCCGGTCCACTACTTGACAACACTTGAAAGTGCAACCAAAATGAGAAGAGATATACCAGAAAAGGTATGAAAATCAATCCAAAAACACGACATGCAAGATGAAATGTCAATCGACTTTTAGGTATACGAAGATCACCAAATCTTTGCCACAGATCTTCAATTGTATACATTCCGACCAAAGCCGTGCAAAAGAGACCCACCCATTTGATACTACAAACGCACCCAATTGATACTCCGGTCAGGCATAACCATAAAAACCACTCCATGGAGAATGGTTTGAACTGAAGTTGGTGAAACTTAACCCAACACATTATGGTAGTAAATGTGAAGAAAAGTAACATGGAATCTAACAGAATAAACCGGCTTATGGTAGTATAAGAGTTATCGAATAATATCATCAAGGCCACCAGAAGAGATGATCTACGACGAAGACGTAATTCTTTTGCAGTCCAATAGGCTAAAGGAACGCACAGAGCACCAAATGCGGAATTGAACCTACGCATAAAAGTATAATTCAATTCCTCAGGATAGGCTGTACCAGACTTGAAATCAAAAGTCCCATTGTATCCAGCCAAGTACCCAGATAATCCTACTAGGAGTTTTCCTAAGGGCGGATGAACGTCGAAATAAAACTCGCGTTTTAAGTAGTGGGAAGCAAATTTACCAAAATGTGCCTCATCCCAAGTCACGATATTTGATATTCCAATCCGCCACATACGAGTAAAGAATGCACAAGCAGTGAGGAGCAGTGGGACAATTAGAAACTCCCAATTGTCTAAAAATACGTATATTGAACAAGCTAATGTAGACACGGATTGGAATAATCCACTCGACTTGCAACTTTTGTTAGAACAGGTAATAGTGGCATTTTCCTTTTTAAAATCGTTCAATTCGATATTGTCTTCCACTCCACTTGCATCAGTACTAGGAGGTTCTTTACCTGATTCAACCTGGTTGGAGGAATCTGGTGTTTCACAATGATCTGGGGATATGGTTAATGATCGTGATGAGTTACGTGGACGTCGACGCATATTCGATGTTTGAAGGATGTGTGAGCCTGTTGAGAGGCTGCCATCTTTTGGATTTCGCTTCATTACGCCGATAACAAACTCCTAATCATTCAGCTAGAATACTGTAAGATCAAGGTAACTATTAAGTAGCGAATATCTCACTTAATAAGTTTTAATAACTGCACAGTAAATTTAATAGTTAAGCATATTATGCAAAATGAAGGGAGGTTAGAAAAACTGACAAGCGTAGTCGCGATGGGGAAAATTAGTAGATTGTACGGGTCAAGAAACCGATGTAGTAAGAATTAAGAGTAATGAAATATGAATTGAGAATTGCAAAACCAAGCAAACATAACTAAACAAAGATAGTCACGTTTGGGTAGAAGAAGAAAATTGTTTTTCGTGTCTGGATGAACGATTGTCGAAGAAATTGGGAAAAATCGTCTTTTCCAGCAAATCCCCAAACACGCAAATTTGCCTCCCACCGTTTCAAGCCACATGACTTTAGCGTTCAGAATGACTCCTGAAAATCTTTTTTACCAAACAGAATCACGTCATCACTATGTGGCGGTGCTTTCAATATGCTTATAGGAGGTGAAGGTTTGATTAGCCGAGACGCGTATTGCCGAAGGTAGGTCGGTATGCCGGAGGTGGTAGTGATGGAGGTCGGGTTACCGTTTGATGATTAAAATTGTTCGGGCTCAACCAAAATAGGTTATTTATTGTTTACCTACCGATCCAAAAGTTACCCGGCCCGGAAATGTAATTATCCAACAGTTACAAGGTTCCCGGTATAACGGTCAGTTTAAGTCGTATCGGTTTAGGTTGAATCGGCGAATGAGATGAGTACTTGAAACTACCGATCGGGCTGATATCGGGAAGTTATTGGGATTATTTAATGCTAATAGAATTTCGGAAAATGGGATACCTCTTCAATGTTAGTTATTTCCTAGCAACATTACCATTTAGGCGCTATTTTGATTATTTGCAAATTTGTCTACTCAAATATTTATCAGTATATTCATGATTCTTACACCTCCTTTCATTTACAGCCTTATCTTAGTTCCAATAATTTTCCTTGTTTTGACTTCTACTTACCCAAATGTGGTATTCGGTACCTTTTCGATACACTTCTCATCCATGTAACTTATTGGCATAAAATGGAATTAGGTTCTACATGTCCATTTATCTCTTCATTTTGTTACCCAACCCCCGTTCACTGAATCCTAATACTAGTTCACGCGTATTGTAAACCTTAACAACCCACAATCTTATCCATGGATGGAATGTGTATGAGTTATACCAACCCAGTAATCAAAAATTTACTGTTTCCGCAAATCAAACCAGTTTTTCTATACTAATTCGTTGTACTCAGTTGTTCCTCGAGTGGTACCTTCATCAAAATCTCAATTATGATTGACCAGTGTATTTTCTTCAAGTTAGCAACAAATCATACAAATTTCTTGTTTATAGCAGTTTGTACAAAATTATTCGTTAGCCTGTTTTACTCAAGCTAAGTGGTAGTCACATCAATGTTGTCTTACTCTCCACTTTGGCTTTATAAAGTAGACGATAAGAAAAAAAAGTTGGTTTCCATCTTACCTACTGCTAAATGCCTCATACCACATACCCTTTACCACACGCTACACTATGCCGTACCGTGCCGTGCCGTGCTGGGCTACACTATTCTCGTCTTTATCACCTAGGTTAAACTCACTTTTTCACGAGCAATTAATACTCCTAACCCGATTTTGCATATGTTTTTATAAAAGTTTTTGACTTAGGCACATTAACCTGACACTTTCCACTAATATCTCTACGAATTTGAACATACCATGTATTAGCAGGCATCTTTAAAACTGTTTACATACCTATACACTTTATAAGTTTGCCCATCCGTAACGCAGGTAGTACTTAAATGATAAAATTACGGTAGCCTAAATTTACTTTTAATTGACATGAAGTTTTGCTGAGATGGCCCATAATTGCTAACCACGCAAATAATACTAGTTATTGTTAACCTCTTCTATTTTATTAGGAAAACTCACAAAATATTCACCGGTTACGTGCAGATCTACCTATAATGCTATTACAGGATATACTATTCAGTTGTGATTTTCTAGCCGCTCACTTATAGACATTCTATCAGATCCAGCCGGGTAAAATGTATGCATCTGCAGCGCTGGATCATCACCAGAACAAACCAAGTGTACATAATTTGCTAGTTAAACTAGCATCTTACCACACCCAAATTACACAAATCCATCTGACAATGCAAACTTACATACACGTCTAGACCACTAATAAAGTTGATAAAAGAAGGCATGCTCATCCAAGTTAAACTTGTCTATTAATAATAAGTACAAAAGCATCGTGGATTTAACTTTGAGTGAGCTTGGAAAGCGTTAACTTTAAACCACGTAGTCAGTGTAATCCACTACCTGCATGTGTATAACACTTTGTGCGTAATAATCATAAAAACTTCCTCCCTATACCATGACATGATCGGTCACAATGATGATGGTGGTGGTCGTAACACCGAAAAAGCTTCGTACCATCAACTTACCTAACTGTTTAATCGTATAAACATTGTCCTTATGCTTATTTTTAACTCCATCCCTATTTTTTACATCCATCGTCCTTAGTCGCAACGGAAGCTTTGTATTTGCAGCACCAGAATCAGCACAATCACCAATTTACCCACAATATTCGTAAACTGTATAATCATATAAAATTCCTCAAATTTACCAAATGACCGCTTAATTCCAACCCTGATCACAACTTTCGTTTTACTATCAAAATCTCTAATCTCCCCCCGAACTTCCATCTCTTCAACACTCACCTCCCATCCCCTTCAAACCAGGTCATCACGTGACCCCTTCTATTTCAGATGGGTAATTGGTAGGTTTAATCATAATATATACCTAATATTGTTACTGGATTAGGAAGGATTTTTACGCATCTTATACGAAGTCAGATAATGTGCGACTTGACTTTTAAGGAACGAGCGAGAAGATTTTCACTGATAGGCTAATTCTCCTACGGTAATAATAATAATAAAATGATATGATGTCTTTTATTGAACAATTGGCTGAGCTTTCTACGCCATGTAAAGCCAATTTGAACCCCATTTTTTCCCGCCCCTTTTATATTCGCTTATCACATTCCTATTTGGGTAATTCTATTTCTCCTCACGCTTATGTGCGTATATTCCTACTTCCTTCCGTCTTACCAAATTATTACCTACCACTCCCTTTCAACTCTCAACACTTTGCCCACCTCTATCATCCTTTCCCCCTCTCTTAAGCCATTGAGGAACGCACCTTCCTATTACATCAGGGTGTTCTTCATTTCTCTTTTGAATTAATCACCAAGTTCCCTACGTACACGTTTGGCTATTTCCAATTGCTTCGGAAAAATTTTGTTCTGTAGGCATTGTTACATTTTGTTTCCGGAACACTTCTCCCGTCATTAACCCACTCTTTATCTCCACTCAGCAAAACATTTATCAACCCATTCTTGATTAGCCGTGTTAACCTACTAAATCTTTTATTCCATCTCTCTCCCTCTCAACATTTCGTTTTCTCATTCTCAATTCATTACTTCTCATCCTCATCCTCATCCCCATCCTTATTATCCAATAATCATTATATTTCGTAGTTTCCCCATTAGGAAAGCTTTTTCTCAACCAATTGCTTGATATATTTAAATCTTCCTTAATTCCACAATTTTGATCCGCTTCCACTGCATTTTCCGTCACTCTATCCGTTTCTCCTCCAAAGAACATTTCTCATACATATTAATGCTTCCCCAATTTTTGCTTTTTTTCGGGATCACATCTCAATAGTTTTCCTCCCTCCCCGCTATACTTTGCCCTATAAAACTCATCGCGTCTCCTCGTTGCTCCGCTTGTCATTCATTTCGCGCTTCTGCTTCCCGGGGTTTTCCGTTGACTTTGTCATTGTCTTATCCCCCCCCTCCCTTCATTCACAGCATCACTACCACCACCTGTTTGGATGCTATTCCCCACTTTCTCCATCTCTAGTTTACTACTCTTCAGCGTATAATTCCTCTCCTCATTTCCGTCAATTCATCATGACCCTCGGTTGACAGATCTTCCCCGTACCGTTTCCTTTCCCTCGGGTTTCTCTTAAAACGTTTTAATGATCTCGACTTAATCGTTAAATTCCTCCTACCACCATCAGCATCATCATCATCATCCTCATTTACGCTAATTGGCTCATTTTTTACCCAAACTTTTACCACTCTCACCGTTCCTTTCAACACCCATCGCTCAAAAAAAATTACATTATCAAAACTTCGCCAGCTGGAGAATCTTTCGGAATTTATCTACTTCTTTACCATTTCATTCGATCTCTTTTCTCTCTTATATATAAGAATATAAATGATTTCATTTGCTTGCCCACATGCACAAACTCGCCACTTTTAATCCATCGATATACTTCAATTTGCACTTACATATTTCACATACTATTACATTGAGCATTTGAATGAAACTGTCTCTCGAGTTTTTGATAGATCTACCCTCTGCCTTGGCCTTCCATTCATACGTACGCAAGATCGTTTATTGCTAATTTAATGTCTCCCTGCTCAATCAAAGTGCATACCTCGCTCTTATCCAATCCTTCCCCCAAGATCCAGACATTTCACCATAACTTCATCTTCTACGCTACTTCAAATTTCCCGATTCTTTCCAAAATAATTGTTTAATTAACATCCGCTTATTGGTTAAAGGGTCAGGCATAATTCGTTTGCACCCACCGCACGATCGCCTTTGCTAAACGACTGGCTTGAGCATTTTAGCGACTAGTATTTCCCCAGCATGCTCTCTCAATACGGTAGATGGTACGACTTCTGTCGTGATTCAGGAAATCGCTTCTCCACCATTCCAGGTTAGTATATTCGGACGTGTGATTTTATTCCTGATCTTTAATTTGCTCCTCCGATTGCCCATTGGAGAAACTCGCTGATAGTTTATAATTAGTTTGCAATGTATGTACGAATCTTGCTATATAGTGCCCATGCGCTTGCACAAACAGCATTTTGAAGACATTTTCCATTCCGAATTTGTGTTACCATGTCTTCTTAGCTACCTAACCTAGGCTATTTCAAATCTCTTGCCATTTTACTGCTACCTCTGTTCCGACGTTTTAAAACCTCGTCATACTTGACTAGCATGCTATAAAAATTTTTGCACATTTACAAATACGCAAAATCTGCTGGTTAATCCTGGAAAATTTATGCTGACTTGTTCTATTATCTAGCTATTCCTTGAATCTCATACTCGATTATCTACGGGGTTCTCGGGTTGCGATTTGGTCGGGATACCACTATCGAACGAGCGGCGTATTGCCAATTTAGGTCAGCTCTCTCTTCCGTCTTAGTATATCAGCCTTAGCCTGGGCTGGGTTCGTTCATGCTTTTATCAGAATTACTTGAGGAAGAAAGATGTAACGTTCTCATGTTTCCGCTATGGCAATAGCATGTTTTATCTCACTTTAATACCGAACGCCATGCATGCTTGTCTTGCACGAGGATCATGGGTTGGTATCCTTCGTATACGCAGAAATAGTCGTTACTGATACAACTCAAATTGGTATAACATGTTTCAGGCTCGATCTTACTCAGTGTCATTGCAATTGGGGTTACTATATTTTTATTATGGAGGTCGAATCTCAAACGTGCTGCCGTTGGTCGAAGGTGAGAAAGACAGGGCTTCGGTATTTTGAACATTACCGTTGCATCTTAATACCTTAATTGTGCTTATACTTTAACTTACTCCTCGCTTGATTATTGACTCTAATCACGGAACGCCTTTCTACAGAGAAATTCAAATATTCCTTATCGGTTACATAATTATCAAATTATGCGAAGTATTTTCCATCGGTGGATTTCCGTTGAGCGGAGACGTCCGAATCGTACGTATCATTATATTACATTGTATTTAATCTTATGTTGGAGGACTATTTACAGTTGTGTGGATGTATACTCATGTGTCTGCGAAAAATTATCGTATAGGGATTCTCTTCGGTGCATATTGGAGCTGTCATAGCCACAACATGGGTGCTCATGCTGAATGGAATCGTAGGCTATCAGTTGTTAGAGGATGGAACATCCCTCTCTATAGCACTTGTTTTAACGTCAGCTTTAATATTTTTCGTTGGATCGGCTTACATTGCACTTGATACGGGATATACCATAAGCGGATTTTGGAGAAGCTCTGTTTCAGCACCGAATTCGGCCTTTGCATTATACTCATTATATCTATTAGTACCGATATTGTTCATGTTGGTATTCTTTCTCTTGGAGGCACACCTAGTCCTTAGGATACTGGGTGAGAAAAAACCTATGGGTAAGTAAATGTTTAGGTTAAGCTTGATGCAAGTGATATTTGAGGATTTTTTGCAGGCATATAGGAGGCAGAGTAGGATTGTTCGGAAGGCGTTGGTTATCAGGAAGATGGAGGATATGTTTAATTGTATTTATACGATTTTGCCTATGGACTTCTGGCTAACATTGTGTTAGTGTTTCTTTCTGTTGCAGCATTGGCGTTCATAATCGGACAAATTTTCCAGTTTGTAGCGAGCACGCATATTTGTTACGGAACAGGTGGAAAGATTAATGGGGGCATTTTTGAGAGTATTTTTACCTTGATTTCCGTTATCATGACCTGGGTATTTTGGTCTAGTATTACGGAGGATGATTGGCCTTCGCAGCTTGAGTCTGGATACACTTGATGAACATTAAATTGCTGTCAAACCGAGCTAACGCACAGATTGGTTATTCAACTATTCTCGTATAAATTTTTCATATAAAAACAACAAAAACTTTGAATAGCCGTCACCAGGTCGTTTCGGGTGATGGTTGTAGTGGTGATAGTGAAAGTTGCAATGGTGCTTTCGTTACTTAGTTTACCTCAGTCTGACTCTCAGCGGTTAAAATGGGCTAATTAGCTTTGTTCACGCTTGTAACAAAACACGCCACGCTCGCGCGAAGTTTATGCTTTGCGTGTACAAGTGATCAAGGCAGCGAGTTCGAGGGTGTTTGAAGGTGATTCGAACGAGTTATACGGTAGCTACTTTGTTATGGCAATGACTGGTTAGCCCTCGGAGAGGTAGTTTGTATGGGCTTGAGTTTTGAAATGGCACATGCGTATCCTCGCCTACGGGCTTCGAAGGGCTAGGCTGAATGGCGAAATGTACGATATACTCGCGGTAATTTGCGCGATGATGACCGTGCTACAAGGAAAAGGAGATTTCTAGACGACACGCTTGAGCTTAAAGTACGCTTAGAAGATGGGCGCGCAGATCTGTTTGAGGGGATACGGGTGGTGGTGGGTACGCACCTACGCTACGTACGCTGATGGGAGTTTTTGCAGTGGAGTTTAGCAGGGATAATGAAAGGCGAAGGCAGTTGAAAGATGGTGGTGGTAGTACGTGATGAGGTCTGGTGAATTGGTGCTAATTGTACATTGGATTGTGTATCTTGTTGTAACACTGTATGGCTATTTGCGAGATTTATACGATATGCGGCGAGATCTTTTTAGATTTGGATAGAGGAAATTTTGGGGGATCAGATAAAGAGTTAAGATGGAGTTAGAATGAGCATAATATTCTGGGGCATGTGTGTGCACGGGGAAAATAGCGATCGTCCGGTAATAGTTGTTAGTAGGGATGGTTTAAAGTGAGGAGAAATTGGAGGTAAGCACGGGCATTTAAGGGTGGGATGGGTCTGCGCATAAGTCTCGGTTGTAATGGATGGTTGAAACACATGGCAGTGTTTATATTGTAGCAGGGATGATCATTGCGTTAATACGAATAGATTAGCGAGCAGGAAGGTAGACAATGTGAGTAGATTAGCAGAGGTTGGTTAAATCAGTGCTAACGAGTTTAAGAAGGGGGGAAGACAGATGCATGTGAGTGGATGAGTGGGTATATAGCGGAATGAGTAGATGGACGGGGAAAATTGGGAGTGACGAGGAGAGTATAGGAGGGTGGAATTGAGGTATGAAGGGTTAATGCGTAAGTCTATGTCAGCCCTGGACACGTCAGTTGGACTGGGTCAAGGGTAAAGAGGTAGAGTTTTGCCGTGTTAACGAGTGGGTGTAATGGAAGGGTTTTGCGAATAAAGGTGAAGGGGAGGGGATGAATTAAGGAAATGGAATGAGCCAGATTGAAAAGTATTATCATACAATAAATAAAAAGTAGTTCCAGATAGGTAAAGCGGTACGGAGCGGAAAGTGCGAAAAAGGAATAGTATATATGATGGTGGTGATAATAATAATAGGTGCAGTTCATTAATACATGTGAGACCCAAGATGTGCATTACTGAGTATGAGGTGAATGAGCGGGCCGTGATTACAGAGGGAAATAAGTTGGATATAAGGTACAGGTTAGAGTAAAGGGTACATTTTTGGATATAACAGAAGGGGATTAGCGCGAGGTTACGAGGATTGGATAACTTGGAATAAGGCGTTCAAGAGGTAGAGTTAACATTGAGAAAAGGTTAAGATAAAAGGGTATACCGTTAAAGAAATTGGGTGAATTTAGGTGAACAAGAGGAGGAGGGCTGAGAGAGATAGAAGAGAATAGTACATATCAGGAAAGATATTTGTAAAGAGTATGATTACGGGGATTTTGGAGAGGTAAAGATTTGGATAAAGATGAAATTAAAAAAAATCAACTCGGAATGAAACCTTGCAAAGCCGAGCCGAACCGAACTTGGATTAAGCCAAGCTGGGCTGGATCGGCCCGACGGGGCTTGGCCAAGGGGAAATCACTCTCACCAACGGCAAAACATTTGAGCGAAAAAATGAGATGCCACAAAATCCAGGTGGAAGAAGTGGCGCAACGTGGCTGAATCAGAAAAAAAGTTTTGGCGACGAGGGAACGGTGAAGGTAACATGAGCGGGGGGAGGTAATTTAGGCGAAGAGTGGTTAGTGGACGGTGGTGGTTCAAGAGTGGATGGACGTGCTAATTGTGTTATGGATCAGTAGAGGTTTAGTTTGTTTAAATGATGTACAAATGTTTGCACGTGTGGGCGTATTTGCACACAATATTAAGTTAATTTTGTACCAAGTTGCAAAACTGACGCGGTTTATTTGATGGTGCGACGGGTAATTCACGGTGAATGGTTTCAACGGGTCTTAAGCCAGATTTCCTAGAACGAATGAGAGAATAAGGTATAGGGATCGCATGAGTTTCACATTTTTATTGTAAAAGTTGACCATGATAATTGGTAGTGACGAACTACACGAGCTTACTTGTCTTGAGTTTGGACTAGATCAATCATACACTATTACTTGTTTTACACCACGCATACACATACACATACATTTACACTTAAACGTTAGCACGAACAAACGTACTTGAGTTGCGCAATTTTGAGAAATTGATTTTATTACCAACAAATTTCAGCGGGTCTTCATAGCAAGTACAGCCGTGGTTAGTTAAGGAATTGGAGTTAACTAGTGTTGCCTGATGAGTGGGAAGTGAAGGGGATGTGAAAGAAGGGGGTTTTTGGGGTTACAGACAAAACCAAAATTTGTTATCTAAAGCGAGGCGCTAACCAAAAAAAATAGCCTAGAAAGTTTGCGGGAGGTGGTCAAATGATATGGTAAACTCTCACAAACTTGATACCGTTTACCAAAGCTTCAAAATATTCTTCTACAAGTGAGCAATAAATCTGATTAATCTTAGCATCATGACAACGTACACAGACGTTCAAGATATTATACGTAAACGAAAGCGACTCGTTGGACGTGAAACCCGCTCAGTTCAACGAGGTATTCTACGAAATTTTGTCTTAATTTTAGATATGAGTAGATCCATGCAAGAAGGGGGTAAGGTTAACTTAACGGGAGATGAAGGCGGCGATTCAAGCGGTATTTCTGCCGTTGGAGGATACGGAGTTAGTGATATGCGACCTTCGAGATACGTAGCTCAATTACGCGCGGCGTTAATCTGGGTGAGAGAATTCTTCGAACAAAATCCCATCAGCCAGGTAGCCCTCCTGGGAATGTATGACGGTTTGTGTATCACGTTAAGTGGTCTTAGTGGTCAATTAATACAGCATGAAGCTTGCTTACAAACTTTATTGAAAAGTGTATTATCAATGTCGAGCGTTTCATCAATGGCAATGCAATCATTGTACCACGCATCTAATCAAAATATCACGGATATAGCGCTCGAAGCTAATGTTTTCTCAGCGCCCATACAAACCTCTCGGCCTATTAACATTGCTGGTCCTAAAGGTCATGCGTCGTTACAAAACGCCTTGGAAATGTCTCGTGCTATACTCTCCATTACGACGCCACACTCTACTCGGGAAGTTTTGATTGTTATGGGCGCATTAGCGACGCTTGATCCGGGTAACGTTTTTGAGACGGCGCAAATGTGTGCACGGGACGATATACGTGTGAGTATATTAGGGATTGGCGCACGGTTAAGGGTGTGTACGGTAGTGTGTGCAGTGACGAATAAATTGAAGATTCGAAAAGGGAAATTCCACGGTTCCAAGGGAAATGGGATGAGGGATGATATGGTGGGAAAGGATAGTGAAAGTGAAGATGAAGAATCAGATGGCACGGATATTGAATTCGGTCCGGATGGATTATCCACGGTATCCGGTATAACGGATTCGTTAGTACATGAATATTATAGCGTTGCCACGGATGAGACAGATTTTCGAGATTTGTTAATGAGGTCGACAGTTCCACCGATAATTACGGGAAATAAGAGAAAGACGAGCAAAAGTAAAATAAGCAATGATGATAAAGATAGAGGTGATGATACGGTGGGAAGTTTAATATTAATGGGATTTCCCTCTAAAACGAGTGATTCACATATACCAGCTGATATTAAAGTGGAAATTGACAAAGCTATGAAGATGCTTGAACAGCGTGGAAAGGGTAAAGAGACTCTTGAAGTACGATGGGGTGTCATGGATGATGACATGGCTACAGAAGCGAATGGAGGTGATATTGATGAGAAGGATGTTGCTGTAGATCTACATAAGCCTTTCGAAGCAGAATTGGAATTGTTGGCTTTGTTACGAGATATGGATTTAACACCATCGGGAGTTCCAGGGGCTTGTGCATGCCATGCATTCATGGTTAGACCACTGAAAGGTGGAAATTACAGCGGTAAAAAAGACAAAGTGTTAAGGCCTGATGGAAAGAAAGCAAATGTAAGTTTTGACATTGACGTAATGTGATGTTAAGGGGGGAGTGGAAGAGATGGTGAAGTTGGACTAAGGGTGGACGGAAGTGGTAGTTAAAGGGAGCTAGTGGGTTGATGGGACGAAAGAACGAATTCGGGAAACTATTAGTAGTGGACGAGAATTTGACTGTTGAGATGATCGGTGGATGGGCGGGTTTGTTGGTTTGTTGGTAATGTGAGTGCTAATAATAGCGATTTTGAATTCTTGATTAGCAGGTCGTAGGAATAGACGCGGGTAAAGGGATCAGTAGGCTGGATGAAAGGGAAGGGAAGGATGAGGATGGTGATTGTGGAGAGGATGATGAACAAGTATACGCTAAAGTTGTGGATTTTATCACAGGAAACACCACTTCACCATCTGCATCGTACGGCTATGCATTTGGGATGGATTTTCAACCTATTAAAATGGAAAGCAATGAAGACCATGAAACTAGTAAAGAATGTGGTGGAAACATTATTGATAAAAAGGAGAGTATGGGCTATACATGTCCAAGATGTTATGCGCGTATATGTCATATACCTACAACGTGTACGTTATGCAGTTTGCCATTATTGCTATCCACGCATTTGGCACGATCGTATCATCATTTAGCACCGTTAGCAGTATGGGATACTGTAACATGGAGTTATTTGAGAAGTGGCATTGAGAAAATTGCTCGGTTAAGTAAGGTATTGAAGGAAAAAGGAGTTGGATGTGAGCATAGGAGAAGGATAAGTGAGAAGAAGGGATCAAAATATGATAACACTGAGAGGAGCGACGACAGTCACGACATCAACAGTAGCATTGATAATGCAAACGATACCTCCAAGGTTAAAAGGGATAAGAATATCATGTTGATGGGTCATGATTGGGCGGGGAAGTGTCGAGGATGCTTATCAACATTTCCTGATTTACCTGAACGGGAAGAAAGTGGGAAATCTAGAATACGGGGGACCAAAGAAATCAATAGGCATGATACGGTAACCGAAGGGAAGAATGAAGCTGACAAAATTCATGATAACAAGCATAAAGAGAAGAAAGTTCTAAGTGGGGTTACTAGTGGTGTTGGACATGATGACGGTGACGTTGACGTTGATGGAGGTGATGATGGTGATGATAATAATAATTCCAGCAGTAATCATAATCATAATCCATTTACACAAGCCGTTAACTTATCTGATGATGGTCAAGATAATGGGAATAATCATCAACATCATCTATTTTCAGCTGCCTGCGAGAACCCATCCCAGATGTTTGAGACTCTTGAACCCCTTTCACCTGCCGAACCTACATCTACCTATTCCGACTCCATGAATCTTGTGAGCCCATCATCCCGTTATCAATGTCCACGATGCAAATGGTTATTTTGTATTGATTGCGACGTTTACTGCCACCAAGTTTCCTACACGTGTCCCGGATGTATAGGTGGCTTGACCTGTGGCGTATGAGGCGTAGCGCCACCCCGCTGTGGTCCGCGGGATCCCGTGGCGTTATGCCCCTTTTGGAGTGGCCGATCGTGCCGCGTGCTCTCGGCGTGTGCCAGTACGAGGGCGAGTGCGGGTGCGGGTGCGGGTGCGAGTGCGGGTGCGAGTGCGAGTGCCTGTGCCTGTACGTCCACGTCCACGTCTACATCTGCGTCTGCGTCTGCGTTTTCCCGTCCTGCTGCCTTTGCGCCAGCACCCACTACTCTACTTGTTCCTATGTCTTGCCCTTCTCCCATTCCTTCTACCTTGTTAACTTTACTTGACTCTCTTCCCCATATTTTACTTCTTACCGTCGCCATTGATTCCATATTTCCTCTATTTTCCGCTTTCGTTTTCCCTTTTACTTTCCCTTCAAGGTAAACCTTACACCGCGTTTCGTTGTCTTGTTCCTTTCCCTTTACTCCATTCCTCTTTCGCCAGATTTTCCCTTTTTACCTCGTTAATTGACCCTTTTTCCCGTCCTTTCCCTTTCCCTTCCATCTATTTCGTCATCCTCATCTCCCCAATCTCACGCCTACCTCCCTTTCTCTACGTTACCACACCACACCACACCACACCACACCGCTCCACTCTCCTCCACTCCACTCCCCTCCACTCCTCCCACCCCGTCTTCCATCTCTCCTCTCCCTTCATCCCTTCGTCCTCCCCTCTCAACCCAAGATCACCTGATCCTTGTCCTCATGTCACGGGACCTATACACTTTTTCCTTCTTCGAGTTCTGCCTTTTATAAATAATCACCTCCCTCGGATCTTTTTCTTTACATTGCCCTTTTCACTTTTTCTCTTTCTCTCTCTCGCACACACACGCACACACACCCTTTCTCTCTCACTCTCTCTCTCTCTCTCTCTCACTCTCCCTCTCTCACTCTCCTACCCATTCACTCTACCTATTCCTCCCTTCATTTCGCCGCGTTCCCCTCCGTCTACGCGCCTTTCTTCCCCCTTATCTCACTCATACCTATATCGCGCTCATCCTTCTCTTTATCATCACCATCATCACCATCACCACCATCACCACTTAACTCACCCTTCTCCCTCCTCCCATTCCAACCTTCCTCATGTCTCTCTTGAAATCTCTTCATACTCTCGACTCCGTTCCCAACTCCCCCTCCCGCTCTCTATCCCTACCATCTCTGCAAGCTCTGCTTAACCCAACTTCCGCATGTCCTTCAACCTCTTCCTCTTTTATCGGTTCCCTCATCCCCCCAAACTCAAATCGTTCCTCAAAGCATAATACCGTCACTACATCTTCTGCTCTCACCATTCCTATTCAACCTTCCCTCTACCCTTCGTCTTCCTTACACGGCTGTTTACTCGATGGGAGATACAGACTCATTTCCCCCATCAATCATGGCTCTTTCGGTTTGGTTTGCAAAGCCATCGACACTTGGACCAAAAACCACGTTGCTATGAAATGCATACAAAAACCTTCTGTGTTTCCTCCCCCTGCAGATTATAATAATTTTTCATCCAATTCTCGCTTTTTGGAACTTAAAATTCATCGCCAAATTGGCTCCCATCCCCACATAGTTTCTCTCCAGCGCTCCTTCGAAACCTCCTCCCACATTTACCTCGTCCTAGAATTCTGCTCAAAGGGTGATTTGTATGATATCATCCGCTCTTCCCCCCTACCCCTTCCTCCCCATCAAGTTAAAACTTACATGTTACAACTCGTCGACGCCGTTATCTACCTTCATCAACGTGGTATTTACCATCGTGATATTAAACCTGAAAATATCTTCATTTCTCAAGATGGTCTCGTTAAACTGGGTGACTTTGGCCTTGCTACAACAGAAACCTCCTCCACTGAAATCGCCGTAGGAAGTGATCGATACATGGCCCCCGAGCAATACGATCCGGCTCCATCAGGTTATTGTCCAGCTCAAGCTGATATTTGGGCCTTAGCTATTTGTCTTCTCAATCTTTTATTTTCTCGAAACCCGTTTTCCGTTCCCTCTACTTGTGACCCACTCTTTCTTGATTATGTTAACGATCGGCAGTCCCTTTTTGATATTTTTCCTACCATGTCTCAAGATACCTTTGACGTGGTTTCTCACGCTCTTGCACTGGACCCAGATAAACGATCCATACACGCATTCAGGAACGCTTTACTCAATCTTCAGCACTTTACAACGGAGTCCGAGACTATCGATGTTGTAGAAAGCTCTGTTCCTCCAACCCCTACTCGCCCTATTTCCCATCCCCTACAACCCTCTTGTACGAATATTTCCGCCTCGTCACCCGCTATTGCAGGCCAATCAC